>JAAGNO010023335.1:21518-41556 GCA_033439905.1 Ceryle rudis | reverse complement strand
AAGAAAGAAAGAAAGAAAGAAAGAAAGAAAGAAAGAAAGAAAGAAAGAAAGAAAGAAAGAAAGAAAAGAAAGAAAGATAAATGGCAGCTGCTGTCATCTCTGCAGTTTTCATTAGGTTTCATTGCAAAACAGTGAGTGTGGGTGCTTTAAAACACTGATCTCTGCAGCAGTATTAAGTTAGAAAAATGTAGGAAGAAGTGGGAAGCAGAAATTTTATTTACCTGGAAAGCCAAAGAAAAGTAGAGGCCTGAAACTGTGCAGCATCCCATGTTTATGATCAAGTGGATCTCCGGAAAGCATCATTGCTTCCATCGCTGCCCTCTGCATGGTGGCAGGAGGAGGAAAAACACACCAACAACATGTGTGAGACTGAGGCCAATCCCTCCAAACCCTTGGTGGAGCAAGCTGTGAGTGACAACTCTCTTTGGACCTTCCAACCCTATCTTAAATTCAGCCAGGATTATTTAGATAATACCAGCTCACTCCTGCGCACAAAATCATAGAATGCTTTGGGTTGGAAGGGACTTTTAAAGGTCATCTAGTCCAAATTCCCTGCAGTGAGCAGTGACATCTGCAACTGGAGCACATTGATCAGAGCGCTGACCGGTTTGATCTTGAATCTCCTTGGAGAGGTCAGTCTTCACATGCTCAGGCCAAGGGAAGGGATATCTATAGTGCTGAGAGGCTCAGAAATAGGAGCATCTCCATATTGCTGCCTTTCAGTGACTGTCTTTTCTGAGTCCTTGTTCTGGTCCAAAGGAGTCAGGAAATGGGAAGCCCTTTCCTCTGAAGAGAGGTGACAGGTAGGCTCCTGGTGATGGCTGTGCCTTGCACACAACCAGCTAACCAACCATCTTCACCTTCAGCAAAAGGTCTACAACCTGCAGAAAAGATCTCAAATAAATGTCTTTTGTGCCATCCAGAGCAGCACATGAAATAGCTGCCAACATGCTCTCCCTGACCTTGGTGACTGCTTTAAAACAGTCTTCCTTTTTGTAAGAACCCTTTCCTCCTTCCATGAGCCCAGGAAGACTATCCTGGATGTACCTAGAAAGGGGAGAAGAGCAATGAGAAACTCCCCTGGTGAAGCAGACGTGCTGTGAGAATTTCATATCAGGAGCAGTGGGACTAAACGGGACATGTCATGCAGCGTACAGCGTATTGGCAAGGCTTGCACAGTGTTTCCTTTGCTGTTCAATAAAAATAAAATTTTTCATTTGCCAAGACTATCAGAGTAACAGTTTGCTCTTTGCTATGACCAAAGGAAACAGTGTTTCTTCCACTATCAACAAAAAGAATATATTTATGTCTCAAACCGGCTTTTCCACGTGCACACCCCCCTCCCCCGAAAGCTGATTTTAAATCATTCTGAAATTAATTCAGTGTCTCTGTGCTGGATGCTCATTTCCTTAGAAAAGCAACAACGGGACGATTTTTCCCTCGTGCATCTCTTGAATTCGGCCCAGCACAGGCTGTTGAACTGTTTTTCCTTCCTTCCCTCCCATGCAATTGCTTGGTTTCAGCTACTGTGAACCTGACCCAAATCCCATTGCGGTCCATAGAAAACCTCATCTGGGCTAGGGTGAGCATTAGCCCAGCTGTAACTCAGCGTTGCGGTAAAAGGGAAGGAGGAGGAGGAGTAATTTTGGGACAGCTGGACTGTGTCTGGTACCAGGTCTCTTCACTGCTTGTCTTTATTAGCTCATTAAGCACGTAACAAGAGGCTACTGCTGCCTGACCATAGCAAACCTCACAGGCACGTTGTTTTCTCTATAAAAACACATTTGGACACTGTTAGTACAACGAGCAGAACTCCTTGATGAAAGGTTTTCCACCCGTATACACGCTGTCCTTGGCTGTCACAAGGAAAGCTTGGTTGCTGCAAATGTCCTTTAGGGCTTCAGCAGACCTTGGGGGTGAAAATGTTGTTCTAAGGATGCAAGAAAAAAAGCCCCATAACTGATTTTGATTATAAAATAAGAATAATATTGCCATGATGTTATCTCCTCACTTAAACAGGAATCTAAGGGCATTGGAAATTTGGTATGTTTCAACAGCAAATATGCCAAATGCAAAGAGTGTTGGGCATCCACAGTCCTGCGTGCAGCAAAGAAATGTAAATAAGTTCATGTTTTGTTTTGGCAACAGCATGGTGAAATTGATTTTCTTGATCGGGACAAATATTAATGTAAAACTGACATGTCAAGGAACTTCTGAGTTGTTGATCCTAGATTTGGGCAAGCTGGCAATTGCTTGTAGTAATTCTTGTGCCCCTACCACCAAGATCATAATTTTCCCAGTAGTAATTAATGTGCCTTGATATGGAGGCTTAGAAGATAATATGAGTGTGAGTAGGAGAAATATACATGGAGCTAATGGAGCTGAAATATGAAATTATAAGCCAAAAGATGTTTTTTTTTCTTCATTTAGAAATAATATGCATATATGCACCCACCCACATTTACATGTAATAGGGAAACTGAAGCTCTGAACTTTCCAAATGCAGCTACACCCTTTTGAGAATCATTTACAGTTTTTGTCACAGTATTAAATAAAAGAAAACCATTTTATCATCAGAGTCTTGGGGACCCAAAACAGGGCATGGTAACACTGCTACCAGCAGGTGCTATCACATCTATGAGCATCTGATGGGCACATCCACCTCTGGACTTTTGGTCTGTTTGTTTTCTTTAGGCAGGGACAGAAATAGTTAATGCAGCTCTAAAAATGCTTTGAAAGGCACTGTGTTGTTGTGATGATTATCAGCCCAGCAACACAACCCTTCAAAAACTGGAATCGATTAATTCCTGTGTATACCTAGTTTGATACATGTGTGCATGAGATAATAGGATACTTAATACCCAGTTAAGGCTCTTAATATGGAAACTAATCGAAATGTCTCTGTTTTTTTGTGCAGACACTGCAGGTAGGATTTCAAGAAATTCTTGGTTTCTTGCTGCTTCTGACATATGTTGACACTTTCAGTGACTGGCTTCAGGAAAGCAGAATTAGATGAAGGTGGCCATTTCCATCTCCCGCTCTACACGTAGGGCCAGCACACTTGTCATAATGGGCAAAAACAATTAATAAAATAAAAGCTTGTAGCTGAGGGCTGATCACCAAACATCAGGAAAAATAAATGGTTTGCTTTCTAAGATACAGTCAATATTTTCCTTTGGAAGAAGAAACAAGGATTTCTTCTAAAAATGAGTGCAGAAGACCTGGGAATGCTGCACAGAACAATACATTTGTAGATGGCAAGCTCATTATTTTGTTAACAGATGGATAAATCAAGGACTCCCTTGTTATTTTATTTTTGCAGTGTACTTTAAAAATACTCACACGCCCACTTAGTGCTTCCTTATTGATAACACCAGCAGCAGGGGGGGAGACAGTGTCACCTTCCATAAACAGGTATTGTTGACATGTGGCTTGTAAAATAGAACGATTTCAATAGAGTTAGAGCCAGCTCAGAGAAAAGGTGCAGATAACGCTGCTTTATCTGAGAGTATTAGCCAAAAAAATATGCCTGTGTGTTTGAAGTCCCATATTTGTGTGATCCACACACACTTTGTTGACGCAGGGCCAAAACTAACAGTGGGTCTAATTGGTTGTACAGATCAGACAATGATGTTCAGGAAGATGAAAATAACATTGGCCCAATGAGATGTGCTTGGTGTTTAAAGGTTGTCGATTTTCTGCTCCAACTTGGGCTGGAGTCACAACAGCTGACCACAGCCAGCACTTAAATGAGATTTAATGATGCTGTTTGGCTCAGGGCGAGGTAACCAGACACACACATAGAGAGTGGATGAGAGAGCGCTGCTAATGCTCGGTTGGGTCTTTCCAAAAAAACAGATTGTTTTTTTCCTTAAAAACAGCATGGAGATGATATAATTCCTGAATTTTTATGAGGCCTTTCCCAGGGGTCTGGAGATGGTTTCATATGTAACAAACAGCAACTCAGAGAGGAAAATGCAGAATACTGAGAAACCCACCAAACCAGAGAGCAATTTTAAGAAAAAAAAAATTATGGGGAGGGTTAATGCTTGGAAAACGAGAGGGGAGAAGTGCTGGCATCCCCGGTTTCCAAACGTCATTAAATATACCTTACACATGCAGCCAGTAGCCCCAAGCTCAGACACTGGTGTTAGCACTGGGATATTTCATCACGCAGGAGTCATGCCCGTGGATGCCATTTCCCCTTCAGAAAATGCTGCCTCTAAATATTTCACCTCTAAAAAAAAATGTATCCTGCACTTTTTGGACTGTGAGGTTATTGTATCAGTCCAATTTTCTTTCATTTTTCCCCACTTCTCATCCATTGGCTATGTTGCTGATGGCTAAATCCCTCTGGAAATTCCCCAGTGTTCATTGGGGTGGCAGACAGAGAAATGTCTCGTGCATTTGCTAGGTGAAATATCTGGATTATTGTCACAGTGTCCAACAGAGGTATCCACTCACGTATCAGCATTAGCTGTAACCAGAGATTAGTTAACAGGATAAACGTCTCATAAGCAGGAGTGAGAACAACCTCTGAAAACAAGCAGACCTTAAATCAAAGAGAGCTCTGCGAAAAAGCAACACTAAACTGCCGCTGTTCATATCTGTGAGGATTTTATCTTGCATGGATTTGCATCCCTTAAATTTCACTCTCTAAAATTAGTCTTAACCACCAAAAATTTGCCTGGCTTAGGCTCCAAGTGTGGTTGAACCACCAGCATCCATCCCTGAACCAATAAATTTGCCAAGGCTGTCTCAAAATTGGACACTGTTCATTAAAAAGTCAATCCAGTTTAGCTTGAAAGGTTCCATCTTACAAAAGAGCATGAACTAAAAAATGCTTTGTCCCAAACTTGGTTATTCAGATAGAAGTCTGCCTCTTCTCTTATTTTCTCCTTCCCTTCTCCCCCCACTCTCTTTTTATTTTATTTTATTTTTTTAAATGAGTGATTTTCGTAAGTGAAATACATTGCTTTAGGGTTGGCTTTTTCGAACCACACACATTTCTAAGAGTCACTTGCCAAGAAACGTCTGTAAAAGTATTTCTAGATGTTTGGAATTTCCTAGCAGTAGTATGGAAGTTTGGTTTGTTTGAATCTCTCGCTCAGCAGGAGGAAAATTGAGCTCAACATGTTTATGAGTATAAAAGCCATCTGTTTGATAGGGATTCTGGAAGAAGACTGAAGGTCTGACTCCGAGATGATGAAGTGAAAAAAGAAAGGTTTCTGTTTCCTGTAGCTGGGAATTAATTATACTGTTAATAATGTGTTAGAAGAAGTTGGAGTGCTTTAAGATATTACTTAAGCCCAAAGAAATAAATATGACTTTAACAAAAAGCTTTCCTGAAGCACCACCATAACATTTTAAATAGTTGGTCACATACCCAAAAACTTCTGTCCGTCAGGATGCTGCACCATAAATGTGCTTCAGCAAGGTTTCCCCCCTGCTTCCATCTGTCTGTAGATAAAATATTGGTGTTTTTGAGGGAAGAGGCTGCCTTATGTGCCTGACCATCACCTGCAGCCTTTAATGTAAAGACCCTTGATGTCACTTTGCTCTTTGGTTGCATTTCTTATAATTGTTGATGCTTAGCAGCTTCCTTGGGAAGCCTGGAGTGAAGGAGCTCTGTGAAATGGGATTCACCTCTTCGGTGGTAGTGGATGGTGGGAAAGAGAAGTGGAGATCTCTCAACAGCACTGATAAAATGATTCAATGAAAAAAAGCCATCCAGAAAACATTTGTGAGAGCTGGGCAGCTCAGAGCACTTTTTGGAGGAAACAAACTCCTTCTGCTCTTTATAGAAGGAGCCAAGGAAGATGAGGCTCTGACTTTACCCCTGGAGCTGCATCCCTGATGTGTGGGGTGTATAGACTCACTAATCCCTCTCTAAGACTTTAGATATATCGGGTCAAAACCTGTTTACTATGTGATGCCTTTCTGACAGTTTACTGTAAAACAGCTTAACTGCCATGTGTCTATAGCTTTGAAAACCATCAACAAAGCACAGACTGTGGAAACCACTACATACCAACAACTGAAAAAACCTGTGTGGCACAGGATACCTGCAAACAGGCCAGTTGAAGAGTCTCCTGCACAGGGGATTTGCAGGAGAAAGACATCTCGAAACCCCTGAAAAGAGCAGAAAACTCCTGCCCTCTTGCCCTCTGCCTTCTCATTTGCAGCCTGAGTTCACTCCAGCTCTTTTAAAATGCAAATTCTCCCTGCACAAAGCTGAATAAATACCGGCGGCGAAGGTGGACAGGTCTGCTGTACTTCGGTACACACTGGCTTTGTCCCTCCGTGCGTTGGCAGGAGGACCAAGCTGGGGTTTTTGGAGGGCTGCCAGTAGGGCGAGATGCCACCAGTGTTTTCTTTAGTGCGTTGTAAACCCCAGGTGAGTTTTGACACCATCCATGCCTTTGGCGGACACTCACTGCATTATATATGAACTGTTTGGGGCATGTTGAGTGCAGAGACTCCTGTAATGTCCAGAAGTATTTGGGTGTACAAAGAAAAATACAGCTGAGCTAACAGAGCTTTAAAAGATGCTGACTTGGGTGCTTGATAGCCCCTGCGTAAGGCTTGCTTGTCAACATTACCAGGCGAAATCTATGAAATCTATGCCTTCAACCTGAATACACAAGGAGAGCCAAAATAACACATTATGAGCGTTAATGCAGTTGAAAGTAAAACCGCATGTTTTCCAAAGGGTTTAAAAGCTCATTTGAAGTAGGGCAAAGGGTCAGAAAAGAAGGAGTCCCATTTATGTAGCTTTGGCAACTGTTAAAAAATGAAGAAGCCCCACTTAGAACATGTACATTTCATTATATCACTGCTGCCCTTGTCACCGGGAGGAAAAGTGGAGATGCTCACCCTTGCTTGGACCCTGCAAACTCTGAGAGTTTCCTGACTTCTCCCAGAAAAAAAAAGAAAGAAACGGTTCTTTCTTAAGAGTGAGTGGAAAGAGCATAAGCCCCAAATGTTTTTTGTGTTTTTTTTTTTTTTTTGGTATTTTATTTTATTTTATTGTTATTATTATTTTTATGCTTGGGCAATAGGAAAAAAAACTGGACAAGGTTTACGGCGCTGTGTGCAAGGCTGTGTTAACTGCTGGGTGACTTGGTGTGCTGGGTACTGTGAGGGCTCAGCACCTCCTGCTGCAGGACACGAGGGGCTGGATTAGCCAGGCTGGGGAGCTGTGGGGAGGGAGGTGCAGGGAGCAGTCCTGCTCCTTGCAGCCTCCAGCACTTTAGCCCAGTCCCAGTGGGGACTTCATGACTTTCTCATCGTGTTTTTGCTTTGGCCTTTGCCTTGCTGCACTTTTGGCATCCATATTTCCCAATAAATGATATCTCTTGTAATTACTCAGAAACTTGTCTCCTGGCTCTAATCTGACCACTCAGATCCCCCTCCTGACTCCCTGCCACCCGTAGCACCCGAGACACTAATTCTTTTTAGGCTGTCCCAAATTCAGAGAAGCAGAGAATGAGGGACAGCCCCTTCCAACGCCAAATGTTCTCTGATTCTACTATTCTATGATTCTACAATTCCATGATTCCATGATTCTGTGACAGGCAGAATGCTCCATGTTCTATACCCTATACAACTCCAAAGTCTACAGCCACCAGAAATGACCAGGGTGCCTGGAGCAAACTAGTTCAGATCTGGAAAGACTCCACGAACCTGCAAAGATGTGTTGGAGAGAAGTTGTCAAGCTACCTGCCCCCCAGGACCATTGCAGTTTCTTGCCAGCACACCTGGCTTGTAAAACTACAGTAGGAACACCAGCATTTTACCCTTCAGGGACTGGTTTCCAGTAAGTGTCAGCCTTTGGTGTGAATTTCTTGGTTCCATTTTAAAAGGCTGCCAATCAGCTGAGAGCCTGAGTGTGTTCAGATGGAATCCTGCCCATCTCACTGTCCTGGGCTTACAACAAAATTCGGTGTTTTAAAGGTAAAATATTGGAAGCAAGTTTGTCTGCTTTTTCTCTAGGGATTTGGGGGAAAAAACCCACATTTCTGTTGAAAGGAAACACATCCCTGGTCCACAGGCATGGGCAGAGAGCAAAGGGAAAATTTTTGTCTGAGGTTCAGCTTAAATCACTGGCAGGACATCATTGCTTTTTGAGCACTTTAACTCAGGTCCAACAAAAATCTATAAAAAGCTGTTAAGTTGTGATGAAGGAGAGCCACAGTGGTAATGAGTTTACTACAGTCCTTTAGGGTAAACTCCAGACTACTGCAGGGTGAGGAGCGTGACTGCTGTTCCCAGAGGGCAGGCAGATATTGCTACAATGCAGTGTCCCTCATGGACCTTCAGCCTCCCCACATTCTTGACAGAACCCCTGGAGTAGATCAAGAGTGAATGTGAGGTGTTGATCTGTCTCCATTACAACATCTAGCTCTGTTCACAGGCTGGAAAGGGCCCTTGGCTGGAGCAGCAGGTTGGACTGGTGGTTTTATGGAGATGAATAGCAGTAAAAGGTGAGAGAACTGTAGTGACAGAGCTTGCTGTGGAGCAGGATCAAAGCTCCCTGGGGAGTAGCTGCTGGGTACCGACCAGAGTGTTAGGAGGTCTGCATCCTTCACGTTCAACAGCATTTCTTTTTCCTTCATTATATACATGGAGGAGAAGAGAGATGAACCCAAATAACTTCAAACTGAACAGTTTCAAGAAAGCCAGAAGGTGTCAGACACTTGGGCAGTAATACTTGGGCCCTGTCTATTGTCAGAGTGATGTGAAAACTCCTTTCACTTGGGGTTGTGAGGGGTATAAGAGTCTTTGAAGACCACAGAGACTCCTGGTAATGAAATGTCCAGGTAGGGGTGATGATATTCCTTGAACATCATGCAGAACCTCAGCCTCCTAACTCAGCTTCTCTTTATCTCCTGTGGGTCCTTTATGGAAACTGGAGTGGCTCCTTCCATTCAATACCATTCATTCTGCCAAATCAGTCCCCATATGGGGTTGATTTAAATTTTTGTTCTAATATAGAAATGGCTCTGAATTTGGGGACATTTGGGGATTTATGGCTTCAGAAAGAATAAGGCATCAGGACAACCCACAGCTTGCATCCTGTAGAGCAGTCAGAGCAATGTCTGAGATGTTCCAGCTTTATTTATGCAATAAGGGGAGCACTGGCAGACAGACTTTGTAGATACTGGGACCAGTAAGAGAGTGACAAAGAAAGCTACAGCTGATGGTGGCAGCTCCAGAGATAATGCTGGTGTCTCCCACATGGATGCACCTTTTCTGCAAGCCAGAAACATTTGGCTTATTGCAGCAGCAAACTCTTTTTCCATGTCAACATTTCTTTCTTGTTTTTGAAATCAAAATGACTTGAGGGTCTTTGTCTCTGAGAGTCTAAATTAAGTATTGACTAAGAGGTTTCATGTGAGCTGGAGTGTTTTTAAAAAATCTAAATGAATCCCACAGGGTGAGTTTAGGTCTCTAAAATGGATTCAAGTAGAATAAAGGATGCATGAGTTAGTGGCATAAAAAAAGTCTCAAATAGCAGATGAGTCAGCAAAAAGCAGAGACCAAGAAGATGCAGAAATAACATTAGAGATATAAAGAGACTGGAAGTAGAGATAATTTTCCTGTACTAAAGAAAGGAAAGAAAGTTTATCTAATATTCCCCAAATTACTCCTCTCCAAATATTTGTTGGTTGATTTGCTTTTCCCTTCCAAAGCCTCAACAGCCTGATTTTATTTTCCTGGCTGTGTGGAGAACCAGGAACACCAGCAAGATGGTTTCCAAGATGAAATCCTACTTGCTGGCTCGAAAACCTATACCTGGTGTTGAAGGGATGCAAGCATCAATTTTTATTAGAGCTTTATTTGCTACTTTTAAGCAACGAAGAAAGTCTACTACAAAGTAAAACCATATGTCCCATGAAGAATATTGATGTGAGCAGATAACGCTGTACATCTCTTGGGTACCAAGAGGATGAAAAGAGTCAGAAAGTCATTATCAGGGAAGGACAGAATAATTGTAAGACATGCTGCATTAGACAAATTGCAGCTGAACCTCTTTAGTTGACTTTCTGCTAGTCTGAATTTCAAGTAATCCTTCTGTAACACGCTAATGATGGACTCCAAGTCCAAAGGAGGGAAACTAGAATATGTAAAATCTTCCCAAGTAACGTATATACAGTTCATTTGTCTGAACATATTACATCAGTGCAATATGTTAAAGTTCAGACAGTATTTACTGATGCACTGCTCTATCCAGGAGAGAGCACAGTGGACTGACTCAAGTGTGCATTAAATATATCTTCACATCTTTAGTTTTGTTTTCTTCTCCCTTCACAATATTAAAAATGGGGAAAAAAGGATTTGAAATATTGTGGTTGTAAAATTAAAGAGAAGCAGCAGCCTTGTCTTCTGATTAAGAATGACCATGTTTTAGTAGAAAAATCTTATAAAAATACAGAAAAGAAGTTTTGGTCATTTCTGCACCTAGCCACAGCGAAAATCAGCAATGCCGAGGATTTTGCATGTTTCTGATTAGCTTTTCTGTCTCATTCTTCTTATTCAAATTCATTTTGAGGTTTGACTGATTCTCCTTTTCCCTCTGCAAGTTTTTGGTCCTCTCTCAAAATTGGATTGGTTTGGGAAGCCTTTTCTCAGGAGCCCTTACTGATGGAGTGGTGGGACCTTTTCTGGGGTGGATGTCACATGACTGGCAGTGGGGGTGCAGGGTTGTGTCTCACCTGGAGATTGGGAATACACACACAGACCCTCACCCTACTTCTTTGGAGCTGACACAGCATTCTAAAACCAAGTGGTGTATCCTTCATTAGGGAAGGATACAAGAAACCAAGTTGTGTATCAGTTGCTAGTGTCACATCTGAGATCTGGAACATGGGATACAAACATTAACCTATTAATATCAGCTGAAAACCTGGTGCAAAATGCTTTAAAAGTTTTCATGCACTTTGTTTGCTGGTGATTTTCTCCCCCTTCCTTCTCTCTGACAAAATCTGTTGTTAATTTCCAGAAATGAAGGGAGAAATGGAAGGAAAGAAAATATTTTGGATGAAAAAAACTTTCAAATCATAGAAGCAAATTTATGTAAGATTTCCACTTCCTTTTAGGTTAAACGCCCTTTTAAACCAAGGAGCTACACTGTCAGTCCTGCATCCAAATTCAGATAATTCCAGGCTGGTCTAATTAAAAAAAAATCTCCAGGGCTGGTGTCAAGGGACCATTCAAAAGTCTAAGGACAGAGCCTCTCCCTTCATCAGAAAACAAAGAGAAATCCTGAATATGTATGAAGATGGTCAGGAGCTTTCCCAAGCTCCCACTCCTCTCCTTGGGAAAGCAAAAAGTATCAGCTTTAAACCTCCTTGGTGCATTTGTGAGACACAGGCAGTCATTGTACGTGAGACCCATGGTATTAATCACCTCTAGATTTCCCTTTCCTCTTTCTGAAGAGGGGATTTTATTTTTATTTTTTTAATGTCAATAAATAGTCCTGCCTGAGATTAGGCTGTCAGGAACATAATGCCAGGAGAAAAAAAATTAAAATGCCCCAACCTGGAGGACCCTGACCTGTTTCCAGAGTCAGAGCTTGGTAGGTGGAGGGAACTGCTGTGGTTTTGCCCCAAACGCTACAAGCCCCGCTTTATGGCACAGTCGAAGAGAGTGATGGTCCCACTGGTCGGAATATGCAAACACCTCTAGATTAAAAGAAGCCAGATCACCTCCCAAACCAAATATTGAATTAGGTCTGGGATTTTTTTTTTCTTTTTTTCCACCCCCTTTTTCACCTCACATTTGTGCTGCTCTAGTCTCCACTGTGTCACTGGGTTCTTTGTCCCCATGTCCTGCAAAAATACTGAATATGTCAAGCTGTTGTTTTTGCCCAGATTTCTGGTCTGCTTTACCTGTGACATTAATTCAACATATCACCAACAAATAGGCTTCTGACCATAGACCAATGAGTGCTTTGGATATACCCTTACAGTAACACTTCTTTGTTTTTTTTACCGTGTGCTTGCTTGGTATGTTTTGGCTGCATGTCTTGATGAGAATAATTGTCTTTTCCTTGCTTATTTTTTCATGTGGCTGTAAATCTCAGTTTCCTGCATGCCAAAGTGGCACAGCTATGGGTGACCATGCAAAGATTTTAATTTGGATGTTGAGCATCCAGAAAGTTTGAGTCTAATCCTGCTCCTGCCCTATTCAATGCCACCCATTTCTGTACCAACCAGAAGGAAGTATTACGTCACGCGGGAGGAAAAAAAAAACCCTAAAAATGTATTTGAACTATTCAGAAATGACAAATCAGCTCAAAATTCGACTTCTTTTTAAAGGAGGAGGAAAGGGAGTGTTTTTCTGGTTGCTAAAATTTATCTTATGCATTCAGTAACTAGACTTAAGTGTATCCAACCTGGAGCAATCTTCTTTCACCTCCTTGTGTTTTTTTAATGGGATGAGAGGAGAAACTGGCGCCTTGAGTTATGACAGCTTTGTGATGGGACAACATTTTCATGCTACTGTACTTTAATATCCTTCTCGACAGTGACATCTTCTATTCATTAAAGGTAGGTCAGTGAGTGAATCTAATAACATATTTGTGGAAACATAAGGAGCTGAAATACGCCCTTGGCTTTTCAGGAAACAGAGGTCTTTCAGAAATGCCAGAGAAATGAGATTCTATTTTTCCAAGGCATCGCATTTTTTTTTAAAGTGACCCGAAATGTGCATAATCATATTATAGGCAATCAGGGTGCAATTCAGCTACTATATCAAACAGGCACGTCATTAGCGCACCAGGCTAATTGCTTGAGCTTTCCTTGACCTGGGACTACAACATTAAGGCTCTGGGTGGCCAAGCGATTTTCATAATTTTGTCTGTACTCTATGAGTCTAGAGGAAATCAAGGTCTGTGATTGCTTTGGTAATTTTCCTTTCAGAACAGATTGCTCGATTTGACATTTTAAGTACAGTATCTTGTAACGCACAGGCAGGGGAACCTTTCAAAGAAACTGCTGTGAGCACAGTCTCCTGTTTTCCTTGCTAAAACACTCTTCTGTGACTTTAGAAGACTTATCTTTGTGAGAACACAGCAGCAGATCATGAGAATTGAGTTGCCACTGAGATAAGGTCATGTTATGTGGAAATATGAGCTCCTTAACCTCTGATCTTTCCCCCCACTTCCAATTTTGTAGCCTTTCACTGCCTGTAGTTCACAGTGAAGTCAGGAGAAATGCCTGGATTCCTTTTGGTTTCGGCACCAAGAACAGGACAAACTTCTTTCTATCTCTTAGGCTTTTTGAAAATCGACATTGTGCTGCATTACAGATTTCTAACTGGCTTCCACCAAAGAAAAAGCTTCTTCCAACTCCTCAGACATGTTGTTGACAGCCATTTAAAATATCTGCCATTCCTGAACCACGCTCAGAAGGAAATTTAACTTCTGACTAGATCAGTAGCCAACAAAGGCAGCTGTTGACATTTAAGCAAAGGTTTGGGATGAGACCTCATGAAATGGCTGCATCCTGAAAGCCAGGGAAATGAGCAGAAGTCAACAGTAAACTTGAATAAAGCAGAGTGAACTTTTTGACCAGAACTTCAGCATGAAAATCCAAGTCAACTGAAAATCAATGGAGGAGTCTGTGATCAGTGTTACACCTCTTGGTGTAAACTCATCTGTATCCAATTCTGGCATGAGAGTGTCCATTGCCCCTGTGTGTAAGAGGGGGAAGCAATGAGCCAGAGCCACCTTGGCTCCCTGGGATAGGTGGAGAAAGGGAGGAAAACACTTGCAGTTGGCTGATGTTGGGAAGGTGATTTGCAGAAGCAGAGAGAGCAGCCCTGTTTAGATGTGTCTCGCTTGTCCCCAAGTCACTCGCTATTTCTGAAGCTCTGAGTTTTGCTCCTACACCTCTAATGTCTCTGCTTGTAGGCAGTAGAGCAAGAATAAGAAAACAAGGTGTGTGAACTGAAAACTTATCTAACAGATATTTGGCTTTAAAATTACCTTGAGCAGCTCACTCAGCTGTTCACCCTTTTCCCTGCTCTCCTTCTTCAAGCTCTGAAATTTTCCGGGGAAACTGGAAAATTTGGATCTTCACTACAAAATCTGCAGCTGGAGCTAAATATGTATAACATATACAAATTAATTTTCACCTTTTTTTTTTTTTTTTTTTTTTTTGGTGTTTGTTTTTTTAATTTCATTAGTAGAAGAAGAATTTTAATAGCTGTTATCATCTCTGTTCTTGCCCTTCCCTAAGAGCAATTAGATTGGAAAGTTCACTATGCGGACCCATTTTTCAAGTGATAGCATAGGAGTAGGAAAATTACTCTCTTGAAAGATTTCTCTAAGTTGATGGATATACAAAGATTGTTTTAGTGTTTAAAACTGTAGGATGAGGTAACACAGACACACTTACTGTATGGGATTGGATATGAAAACTTGTATTATAATGTTATATAGCAATATTTTACAATTCCTGATTTCAATCTTTGTGGTTTACCAGTTCACTATAAGTTCTCAAACTGGAAAAAAAAAAGTTTCTAGGAGATTTTCATGAGTGTCTCTAATAAAGCTTACTAAACACGGGACGTTCTTTATGGTTTTAATTTCATCACTATTTAAAAACTATAAGTTCAACAATTAATGACTTGAGGTATTCCTTGAAGCAGGAATTTTCTGAGCTAATTTCTAAATCACAACACAGGAGAAGGTGTCTGTCTTCTTCTTAGTATTGATCCAACCAAGAGTCAAGAGGGCATATTAAAAGTTTAGCACAGATTTAATTACCACTGGATTATTGTAAAGGAGTGAATGCTAGGCATGGTCAAAGGGAAACATTCATTATGTTACAGGAGACATATTTCCTTGGTCACTGCAAAAACTCTAAAAGATACTGAGGGTACAGCAAAGGACTTGGTTGAAAAAGACTGTTTGGAGAGATATTACATCACCTGCTTGGTTGCCTCCTTGCTATACATGAGTTTAACTGGAAGCTGGATTGGACCTGTGATCCTGACTGGACATCCAAGGATGGGTATCACACCATGGTCAGCTGTAGCAGGTGTGCACAACTAGAGCAGCTGGTTGTGTGAGCATCCCTGGGGCAGGTGGAGGCACGAAACCATAACAGCACCTCACGCAGTGTGGCAGTGCCTGAGAGATGTGCTGCGTTTTCCAGGCTGTTATCTTGCCGATCCTGCACCTCAAATATAGATATACACGTCAGGTATTTAGTTCACCCAGTTCAAACAGCCACAGCACTATCAGTCATTTGGTCTCTGCATCTAAAATCCCATGAGAGGCTCATGTTGCGCATAGTGAGAACAGTTTATCCTTTGGTCTAACAGGATAATCCTATAGCTCAAGCAATAAAGCCTCACAGCTCTGGATCCAGAGGTACAAGAGGTCTCCAACTCTCAACTGGAGTTCTTTTTATGCAGAAGGATATAAAACCAAGCACGTGTATGCTGTGCCTTGGCAAGGGGAACACACTCTCTTCTCCAGGCAACATGTGAATCTGCTGCTCTTGCCACTATCTTAGACAGTCATCTTCTCTATAGGAAGAATGGATTTAATTATATCACAGTTTCCATTTTTATTAATACTCAAACAATACGAGCATTAAAGTGAAATAATATGCCAAGTACTGTAGAGGCCACTGAAACGTTTCCTGTTATTGTGTTGTAATGGAGATTTCAGTAACGCAGAGCTCGTCCAAATGACTGCAGCAGAAAATGTCTCCAACCCTCTCCAAGATCCACAGCTCGGCAGAGCTCTCAGGACTATCGCTCTTGACAATAGAGTTTCTAGGAATTAACATCTGAGGTGGCAAAGAATTTGCCTAGGAGGACTGGGCATGGCTCAGGCACTTCCTTGCTCTCTGCAAGCCTCTCAATGAAAAGCAGACCTCTGACAGGGCTGAGAGCTGCCTTTGATACAGAGCTGTGACTTTCTCTAGCCACAAAGAAATGACTGAGTTCATGAGCAGAAGTTATTGACAAAGACAGAGCACAGAAAAGCTGCTACTGTTATGAGAGAGCTCAGCTGGGTGGTAAATTTTTGGTAGGAATTGGCATTTGTACCTGCTTTCCCAGAGGGGTCATGCTCCCAACACCAAGTGAAGAATGATGTATAGCAGTGACTTTGATTCCCAAGGATGCTCTTCTTGGAAAAGGATGCCAGTAATCCACATGACATGCCTGTGAATTTTTATACCAGCTCACAGCTGGTATAGATACATGCTCATCTGAGATGTTGTCTATGGACAGAGGGAAGAATGAAGACCTGGAGCACTGGAAATGGAGTGGGGGGAACTATCTTCTTGCAGGATTTTTTGCAAATTAGTAGTAGTACAGAAATTAACTCTGCAAATTACATGTTAAGCAATTAATAAGGCTGTATCTTTATGTCTTCAGCTGAAGATACGAAGAACATACAGAGAATTAATGTCTCCAAATCCTCTTTCCTTCCAGCTGGACACTTACTGGGATTATGTAGTCAGTGCTGCACTTTGGGACAGAAAGAATTGGAAGGAAAATCAACTACAGACAAAACTGGCAGAAAATGAGGAGACAGGCGTGTGCAGGGGCAGTAGAAATCCCAGTTAAGAAAAAGGGGGAAATGGTGAAATAGAGCCAGACTGCGTACAGTAGTCTTAGTGTTTGCACTGGTTAAACCCCTTTTATCTCACATTCATAAACACAGGCTCTCTATATGATATAAACCACATTTAGCTGTCATTGAAATGCTGTGATTTATGGAGCAGGGCTGTCCCTAAGAGGGTAACAACACTTGGTGCTTATTTTGGCAGGTGCACTAATTCAAACTGCTGAGCGGCTCAAAGAACAGCTAATGCTAATGACAAAAGGTTAGTGATTTTCTTTTCTTTTCTTTCCTTTCCTTTTTTTTTTTTTTTTAATTGGAAATATTTGTTTAGTTTAGGCACCACTTCATATGTGACCCCAGCTCTAGCAAAGCAGATGTCAGCTTACTTTGCATTTGGCAAAGTCAGCGTTTGAAGGAAATATTGTTTTCGTTTCTAACGTGACTAAATAGCCATCATCATCGCTGGGCTAATGAGGAGACATCTATAGACCTTTGCCTTTCCTTCATGTCTGCATTGAACATGTGATCAATGATGATATATTTCCCTGGTAAATCAGAAATGACATTTTTCCAATAGAAAAAAAAAAAAAGAATTAAATATATTCCCTTGCCTGTCTGTCTATCTATCTACCTATCTGGGTTCAGCAGACTGGTCATTCAGAGCAACAGTAGGTGGGAGTGAACCAGGGACCTTATCCTTTCCAAAATGGTTTTTAAAAATATGCATTTTAATTTAGCATGGTTGCCAAAGCTGACCTGAGCTGGTCTGAACACTGAGATGCCCACTCTATCCTTATGGCAGGATGGGAAGCCACAGCTGATCTGGGGTAGCCCTGCCCCCCAATCTGGGGAGCAGGTGTAAGGAGGCCACATTCCTGGGCAGTTTGTCAGTCATTCATTGAACCAGGGGTATGATCATCTTTCACTTCCTGCCTTATGCTGGTGATGGTGAATGTTAAATATCTGCCCACCCATCACTGGAAGGAAATAGGTGTAAGAGAAAGCCCTGGGAGCTCTGCACAGGGCTTATGTACTGGGCACAACACTGGGAAAATAATAATAAAAAAGAGAGATTTTAATCTCTTTTGAGAACTTCAGAGGATAGGTCCCTTAAGATGCACTGTTTTATTGTCATTATCAAGACATGAGAGAAGTCCTGTACTCAAACACAACAGAGCCAGTCATCTGCCACAAGACAAAAATCTCATGCACAACAATATCAAAAGCAGCAGAAAAGTCCAACAATAACAACAAAGCAGCAAAATCCTGGCCAGCAGTGCAAAGTAGGTCATTTTGAATGCATCCAAGAGCCGTATCTCCCCAAGGAACTGGACAGAAGCCAGAAAGACATTTGTCAAATTAATCATGGAAGATCAGGTGCCCGTCCCCCTCCCTGCCCTCTCCTCATTAACCTTTGGCATAAAGGCAGGTTTGAAACAGACTCCTAATAAGTGTGATTTTTCCTAGATAGTCCAACATTATTATTATTGTCTTCTAAATCACAGTGTTACTCACAGTGAGGGTCATGTTCCCCTTGCTCAGCCAAGCTATCTCTGATATGGGGTGGGGAGCTGGGGAACTGGTTACACCACTGACTCTTCTGGCTCGTGCTGTAGCCCAGCACATTAAAAACTGCTTAAGGTTCAGCTCTGGTCCCAGTTGGACCATGCTGAGGACCGGCAGAAACTCAGGTTGGCTGTTCACATCAGGAACCAAACCTGTCCCAGGCCTTGATTAGAGCTGGAAGGTCCTACAAGCTATTTCATCTGGTAAGTCCCTACAAGCAGTTGTAACCACTTGGTAAATGTCTTATGCCAGCAGAATTCTCAGCCAGAAAAATTGGTTTAGATTATCCCTTTTTAGTGCTCTTTGAACAGGGCTAGAGTGGTGGCAGTAGGGAAAGCAGAAGTGAACAAAAAGCTCCTGAGATTTAAAGAGTAGATGTTCAGAAAGCTTTAGTCCCTCACCTATTTACTAGGAAGGAAAGGAAGAAGCCTGGAAAACATTAGGAACAGCAAGACCACCAGTCATGAAAAATGGTATTTTTTTAATGCTGAAGTTATCAGCAGAAGGGGTCCTCAAAATTTACAAGGAGAGTTTTAACAGTAACATCACAGCAGGATCTGATAAATAAAATGTGTGTAAATTCAACATATCTTTTTTCCCCCCACCATTAGTCAATATTTCCCTCCCACCAAAGTCAAGAATTACTCTGGCTTTGATTCAGGTTTTTTTTTTTGAAGGACTCCTCTCTGAGAAAGATGAGCAGATGACAAAATATGTGAGACTAAGACTAAAGCATTGGATAAAAAAAATAGATTATGGGCACAGGGTGTAATATCTGGTCATGCTGGAGAGCATGGATGCCTAGGAAAGAAAAAGGCAGGCTGGCCTTTTTACTCAAGAGCAAAGAGAAGGATGGAAATCTGGATGCTGTAAGTGAGGCTTGGTCCAGGAATCAAAATCCATAAAACACATTAGTTCTAGGCTGAATGTAGTAAGGAGTCTAGTCCAGGTTAGCCAAATATCTGTGGCTTCAATAGAAGCCTTTAGGAAAATATGCAGCCACTAAACCATTTTTATTCAGTGTCCTCCAAACATAAAATACCCTTTTAGCTGTTTAAGGCTAGTTTTTCACTCCCACCCCTCCTGACCTGCCTTACAGGGCTGAGTCAAGAGCTAAATAGAAAGTAATGAAAATCACCATCTGCTTTTGTAGCCCCCTTGACCCCGGTACCAGTTGTTACTCACTGGACACATTTATTCCAGTTTGTCCATCTAGGTAAGAAAACTTGCAATTCTGAATTTATTCTGTGTTAAAAAAAAAAAAAAAAAAGAAGAAGAATTAAAAAAGAGTGATTTGCATAATGCTTTTTGCATGGGAAATCCTGAAGTGTTTGTTACCTGTATGAAGGAAGATCTATCACTAAGTTGCTATAGCTAATAATAGTGTGATATTGAAAGAGAGCAGAATTTACTGGTGCAGTGGGATTACTTTTGTTAAAGCAATAATGCCTCATTTGTTCTTATGACAGAGCTTTACAACAGTTACACAGGCAAGCCTTTAACATCCATCAACATTACTGTCTGGATTGTATTATCTAGGAAATCCCAGAGTCACTAGCCTACAGGTTGAATTAGCTGCAAATTCATTTCAGATTAGAATCCCTTTTGTAAATGCTGCAGTCACTCAAGCAATACCTCGGAGAAAGCAGGGGGATGTTATTGAATTCTGTGTTAATAATTCTTTCCCAGCCTTTTTTTATTCTTTTTTTTTTTATTCTTTTTTTTTTTTCTTGGTAACCACTGCTTCTTGAAAGGCATTAAGGCATTAAGCTACTTTAAAATAACAGCAGCAAACGCTTTTCCAAAAAAACCTTGTCCTTGCAGGAATCAAAACCTTCCTAATACAGTTTATTAGTTTATTATTTTTAAGCAAAAACA
>JAAGNO010023335.1:0-21488 GCA_033439905.1 Ceryle rudis | reverse complement strand
TTATTATTAAGCAAATCTGAATACAGGTACAGAGCAAATCACCCAAAGACTCCTTTCTATTTTTTGGCCATGATTCTTCACGGGCTTTTTCAAGAAAGCTTTGCCCAGGTACCTTCTCTGTACCTGAGTCCCTTACCTATACACCTTGGCTAGACCTCATCTTGCAATGCATGGAGCAACTTAACTCTTCTTTCCAGGTTGGAAAGATCTCAGGAGGGATGAGATGGTCTTTACCCTTCTGGCATGGTTTTTTGCACCATGAAAACCTGCTTTTGGTGTTTTAGACGTTGCCGCAGTGCACATGAGAATTAAACCAAGAATTAAACCAAGAATTAGGGTCTTATTTTAGTTTTTCTGGTGTAAATGTAGAAGAGTATCACTGATCAGATCTGGATTTCACTTGAGTTCCTTTGGGTCTTTCTTAAATTTGCTTGCAAGTGGTGTTCCAGAAAAGAAGCCTGCAGGCAGGAAAGAGTGTATTCGACCCGAGTGTTAGAGAATGTTTGAAGAAAATGAAGTTTGAACTCCAAACCACAAATATTCACAACAGAATCTTGATTTGGAGGATTACACTGAGCCAACCGCAGGGCAGAGCCACCACCACATGACAGCTCAAATGTCACCTACAAGGTTTGGATTTTGAGTTGTCGCTGCTGAACTCCTCCCAGGCAATCCTCAGGCCGATGTATTTTTGGTTAATAGTTCTGAACAAAGGCTTCATCTGAAAATTCACTTGTTGCCCACATTACTCATGCCAAACATTTGTTTGGCATCTTGTTAGAGAAAGAATGGAGAAAGCCAAATTAAGAAGCAGATCCCTGCCTTTGAGGTGGTTCTTGCAGGATCCCTTCTGTGCAAGCAAGCTAGAGCTTGGTTTAAATAGCCCAGTAAAGTCTGTGCTGATAAAACCCAAGGAATTGCCATTTTGATTCTTTACATTTCTAACCTGCTATGTTAACATATTTTTGTGTAATGTATAGTGCTGCCCTCTGGGAAATAAAAAAAGACAAAAGGAAAATAGTCCTCTCTGCCCTTTTTATAAATTAATTAAAAGCTTTAGCAAGATGATTTTATGTTCTGATTGAAGAATTAGATGATATTGTGCAAGAAATTACTGAAGCATCTGCTTAACTTGAAACCTGCGCTGAAGCTCCAGCTGGTTCTCTCGAGGGCTGAAGACATCGTGAATATCTACGTGTGAATAAGGGTCTCATCATCATCTTTCCTATGAAAAATTAATTCTGTTAGTCTTCAGAGCAGGTTTTAGCCTGAGATTAAGAAAGATGCAGATTTCCTTCCCCAAAGAGAGATTATGGCCTGAGTTGGTAAGTGCATGTTTCAGGTGAAGCATCCTGTTTGCTGGGGACCGTAAAGCCCCGATTCCTACCCAAGGCAGAGGTCTCTGTGACTACCACCCCCTCCTGAGACACACACTCTTGCAGACACAGAAATAATGGCTATTTTAGCCTGTCATTCTCTGCAGCCAAAACCTCACCTCTGTTCACTGGGCTCTTTACATAACCTGACCTCCAGAAGCCAATTACATCTGTTTTCTTTGTGCTCATGTGTTTCTAGTATTGACACCAACTTCGCTTTCAACAAAGGGTGGGTTCCCATGAACTCCGTCCTTTATTACCAGCTGGTTCTTATTAGAGATTAACCAATAAAAAATGAGTAATACAGTCAGCAGTGTGTTCCTACATGTAGCACTTTTCCATGTGTTTCAATTTACCAATCAACCAATAAAGCCCTGCCCTCCAATGAACTGCATTCCATACCTCACATTTTTTTGCTTATTTTGATAAATGTAGCTTTTCATAGATAAAAAGGGCAAGAATCTGGCTAACACTGTCTACTGTGAGCTGGAACATTGATGTTGGTTAGATGAATTAGAGAATGCTACTTGATCTTTTTCTCTGACAGCTTATTATGCCTTGGTTCCTGGGCTTCTAAAATTTCTCTTGCAAAGCTCCCTGTCACTGTGCTTAGTTAAAACTTGTCAAAAAATTAACGAACCCAATTTCAGGCTTATTTTCCTTATTTCCTTCAGTATGGAGCAGGCAAGGGAGATTTTGAAAGGCTACACTCTTATTGTTGTTGCAGAGGTTTCTGCGAGTTAAAATTCCTTACCCAGCGTTATGTTGGGCATTAAAGGGTTCAAATCTGAAAACGGCAGTTCATAAAATGGGTCATTTCTAGTACAAACTTTTGGGAGGGAAAGTACAAAAAGCTGAAAATGGCAACTTAATGGATCCCTCAACGAGAGAACCTGGGAGCAGACTTGTAAAGTTATTCTTTGCTACCGTATCTTCTCTCCTGAAAACCCTTGCATACATCACATCATGTGTTTAAGCAGTTGTGCTCAAGCTGATAAATAGCTCTCATGCTTAAAAATAAACACATGCATAACTGTTCATTAATTGTCATCGTCTAAGAGGAGTAGTTAAAGCCCTGGTTGAGTCTCTGGTGTCAGCAGAGAAAGACCGTGATCCTCACTGGCACCAGGCATAACAGCAAGGTCAGCAACACTGTGTTGTCCTTCACAGGCAGAAGAGCCTTTGGAATAGCAACGTTGAAGTGTTAAACTTCAAAGTTTTATTTAGACGCCTTGGGTATGTTATGAAATTGTAATTTTGGCGAGTTATTTTTGCCATTGGCACAATTTTTAATAAAAATGTGCCCTGCTTGAACCAAACTGTGCTCCATGAAGGACTACCCACATCTCCCACCCGTAAAGCAATCCAGGTGGCAAGAATGTTATTAGACCCTTTAATTCTCCTAAATAGACCTTCCCTTTGACACTGAATTCTGAACTTGGCTTCATTATCACTTTTCAGCAGGAGAATGAAAATACAGTAAATCTTTCCATTAAACCAAGCTGTTGAAAAGGGAACTTTATTGTTTTAAGGTAGTTCAAAGTAGGCTGAAAAACTCCCTGTAAAAACAGGCACGAACTCCTGAAACCCCCCTAAGGTATAAATGTGTTAACTCAATGCCTCAGTGCCTCTGACTCCTTTGGTCCCAGTTTCTCACTGCAGGCAGGGAAGGTTCAGCCTGTAGGAGCACACGATGCAGAAAGGCACTGAAAGTTCACCCCGTAAAAGATGGAAACCTGACCTTGATGCCACTCAACTATCAGCAAACCTGGGATTTCCCAGGGTGTCTCAGAGACATCTCAATTCTGTTAGACCTTCGTGATGCAAGGTACTAAAAAGGACCAGCCATCTGCTTTAAGGTGACAATCAAACTAACAGCTACAAACCCTCACCCAGTCCTAAAAACCTGAGGGCTTTGCACCTGAAAATACTCCAGAACAGTTACTACAGCTTCGGAAAGAAGCCATCATGAAATACCAACTAGAAATAAATGAAATGCATTCAGTGATGTCTCGAGCTTCTTCTTTTCCTTTGTGTTTTTCTTTTTTTTAGGGGGAACTCCTGTCCTATTGGAGCAAAAGATAAAACTTTTACTTCCAAGGAAGCCCCAACAAAACAGGGAAAGGTGTGGATTTATGTCTCCACAGTTACCCTGTATAAATCACTGTGTAGACACTCCTTCCATAGTAAGAGCATTTTGGCTCTGTCTAAAGCACTCCCCTGAACCGTCAGCCTTGAAGATTGGATTCCCCTGCTGGCTCCTCTTCTGTTACCTTCTCATAAGGCACAAAATGCTCTTTCTAAGTGTTTTTTTTTTTTTTTTCCACAGGAGCACAGCCTGTTTCCCAGATATTGGTATGACAAATAACTGAGGACAAGATCCTGGAAGGATGTAGCAGATATCAACCTATTGCGGCTTTTGCAGGAGTTTCCCTGCCTCTGATGGTGTCAAGAAAGAGAGACTGGTCCATCTCTCTGGTGCTTTTCAGAGGGAGGTGACATGTTTGTGGAACCAAATCCTTCATTTCTAGTTGCAGTTGAGGGGAGAGGTCAAGAATGGGCTATTTCATGTCCGATATTCCTTCCATAAAGTGAATTTACATCCTGTGCCCAAGATCCCAGAATGTTGCTGCAGCTCTCCCTTAGCCTCATGGTTCCAGCTCCCCAGCAAGAGTGATGAAGCCCTGTGCTATGGCTTCCTGCAACACACAAGAGTAGTTTCACTTAAGCACAACAGTTATGTGGCAAATACATTCCATTTAATAATTGATTAAGTCTTACATGAAAAATGGAGAGTACTGCAGAAGATTCATTTCCAGAAAGGGATTTTTTTTTAAATAATTGGAATTAGATTCTGGGCTGGAGAGAAAGCTGGGGATGGCTGATAACATTCTGACAATGATGAGTGAGGCTTTAGGAAATAAATACAGCCAGGATTATTGAAGTCTTTTCAGCAGCAGAACCTCCAATTCAGTGGAAGCATATGAAAAAATATTTGCCTTTTTCAAGGCACCTAATCACTCTAGAAAGCTGGCAGCAATTCAAGTGATGTACACTTAAAATGTCAGGCTATATTATAGATTTCAACCTTCAGAATGTGCTGTTAAGAATAATTCATTTAAGTTTTTTCAGTGGAGAAAAAAAAAATATTGAACCTTAAACTCCTTTCTGTATTACTTGTGGGGGTTTTGTTGTTTATGTCAAGGAAGTATCAAAGTAAATATATGAATAATAGGCAAAACAGGGAACATGAAGTGACCAACACATTTTCTGGAGATCAGCAAATATGAAGGAAAGAAAAGGAAATTGTGAAGGAAATGGGAATTCCCTCTGTGTGTCACATTCTTCTTCCTTGCCTGCTACAGTCCAATCTGCATTACTACCCGAATTAAAAACAAAGCAAAGCCCCATCCTACAGTGCCCAGTAAGATCTGTCAAATACCAGTTTTCTGTCGAAAAAACTTAAGGCCTGTACCAAGAAGGATTTTGCTCCACTATACAACTCATTAATTATCTCTGGTTCTGCAAAGGCACAACGATGGACTCCCTCTGCCGGCTTCACATCTGCAGCTGGTTAGGAAACAACCACGGGGCTCTGTGCATCTATCACTGGGCGGGGAAAGATCTGTTAGGCTGTGATACGCAGCAGCTCCAATTGAAATGTCATTGCCAGGATTTCTCCTCCTGAAGAGAAGGAGGGGGAAGAGCCTGACCATGGTCAAATAGTTTTGGTGCAGAACTGAATGAGAGGCTTGTATAGGGGCAAAAACCAGGCAAGCTCTACTGGTGTGCTTGGCAGTGTCTGCTGAAGTGGTACATCTTCCACAGAAAGAGTCTAACCTGTAAATATTCTTCTAACAACATCATTCCCCCAACAATGTTAAGGGTCTTCTCCACGTTAAGTTGATCTCTGTGAGGATAAATGTCCTGACAGGAGAGAAGAGTTGGTATAATTGTTGATTTCTGCAGGGACGCCTATTGGCAGGACCACTCCCTTCCTATCTCCGTTTGGTTTGCATAAATCCAGCTCTGTGTTTTATATGCTCACAATTCCTCTTTTGGCTCTACAGACCTAGTTTCTACAGACTGAACTTGTACCTGGCGGAAAAAAAAGTCTCCTCACTGTTGCAGTGAAGTGCAGGAGAGAGCAAAGAGGGTCTTGTAAAATACCTCTGTATCAGAGAGAAGGGACATAAGCCTGGGATATCAAACAAGTTGTGTCAAGCCTGGAGGGGGAATTGCAGGTGGAGGGAGCTGGATGTGATACCTGGTCCTGGGAGATGACCACCTTCTTGCGTCTTGGCCATGGGGTTGGCTGAGTCTCTTCCCCATCAATGGTACGGTGCCAATAGCTGAGGTAGGCTCTGGTATTGGTGTTACCTCACTTTTTTTGGCTTCCAGCTCTGGTTGTTGCTTCACACCCACTCTTTGTATTTTCCCTACAGTCCCTGGCCGTGACAAACCACGTCATCCAGAAAGGTTTTTGTTCCTTTCACTTCCGTTATGCATCCTTGGTTGTGGCAAATGTTTGTTGTCATTGTTATCCAACCTTGTTCTTCCTCACAGAGGGAAGAGAATTAAATTAAATGCTTCATTTCCAATTGCTATTTCTTTGGCTTTTTCTTCCAGCCATTGGAATTCAGCTGTCCTCTCTCGGCTAGATTAAAGAGACCTTTAATAGATGTTATTTTTCCTCAGTAATAATACTTATGTGCTGTAATCAAGTCTCTGTTTGATCTTTTTAATAAGCTAAACAGAACAATTTCCTTAAGTCTATTCCTATCAGACCCCTCCTACATTTAAAACAAATGCTTTTGCAAAAGAAAGTTGGTTTTTTTTGCAAAGCAGCCTACTCTATTTTCAACACCCATATGAGACTCTCCATACATCCTTTCCAAAATAATACCCCAAAGAGGCATTTTGAGGCTTGACTGTCTCAACCGGTCTCCATCCCTTCTGCCTTCAAGCTGAAGAGATGCCATCTGGCAAAGGAGTTTTGGGCAATGAAGTCATGTAGTTTTGCACACTCTTTGGGAGTTGTTTATGAGGGGAGATTGACTGTAGTTGTTGTGTGCACTCTTTGAGTTTCCATCAGCCCCGATGCCTGTGGTGGCCACTGCTTCCCCAGCTGCCCCTGAAGGTCAACACCCTGTGCATCTCCATCCTAGGGCCACCAGCCTCCATGGTCCTGCAAGGAAGGAAGACCCTCCTGCAGATAAAACTGACACAACAAGCCCCCTGTGGCCCCAAAAGTGGTGTCACTCCTTTGCACTGGTCAGCAGCAGGGCCCCAAGACAGCTGTAAAAAAACAGAGAGAAGGAAAAGCCCTGGCGCCGCCGGGGTTTGTGCAAGGTCACCCCACAGCTGCGTGCCCGAGGTGCTGGTGGTGTCCCTGTCCTGGGTCCAGGGGTGGGAGGGTTGCGGGGCCAGGCTGGGGAAGAAGTGCGGGGGAAGTAGCGGACTAGCAGAAAATAAATCACAGCACCTTGGTGCTGTCACTCTCTGCCCCAACTGGTTTCGACAAACAAAACTTCACTGTCCACTGACAAGAACAAATAAACTGAGTTGGGAGAGACTGAAATTCACAGGGGATCTGATATATTTACCTTGATACCTTATAAGGCTAATAACCACTTTGCTGCTTTACAGCCACTGACAGAATAAAAAACAAAAACCCAAAAAGACAAACAAAAACCCACCTAAAATGTTTGGGGCTTTTGACTAGTTCAACCTGTCCTGGCAAAAGCATCAAAGCAGGATTAGAACAAGGTTTTAATTATACACACTTCCCTCCACCCCCTTTCCCCTTCTCCCCTCCAAATCTCTTGCGTTTGATTATGGAGATCAGTGGAGTCAGCCAGATATTGCAGCACCTCATATAAATGATTTCATTCAAGCTCCTCCACCAAAGACAGACCGAGCATTTTAAAAGCTGTAGGTGAACCTTTTGCTCTTGACCGTGCGTGTTCTCCAAGCTGTGCTGCTTTCTTTCATATTCTTGCAAGCCACGTTTTTTAGAATTACCTGCAAGAGTCA
The DNA here is from genome assembly GCA_033439905.1 of Ceryle rudis. NCBI lineage: Eukaryota > Metazoa > Chordata > Aves > Coraciiformes > Cerylidae > Ceryle > Ceryle rudis. The sequence continues at coordinate 14,076 of JAAGNO010023335.1, read as the reverse complement.
GAAATTCGTGCGTGCCAGCAGCTCCAGACAAATAAATAACCCACCCTGGGAGGAAATGTCCGTCATCTGCTGGACATCAAATAAATCTTGCTCCCCAGCGTTTAGCTGGGTTCTATACTGGTTTTGGCCAATGCTCCTTGGCAATAAAGTAGTGGCAAATAAAAATATGGGTACATTCACTTACTTAGTAAGTATAAAATGTGGACTAGATGATTTCAAAGGTCTTTTCCAACCTAAACAATTCTATGATTCTATGGTTGGGAAAAACTTAATTGCTCTGTGTTTTTTCCTTGACTGCACAATTGCATCAAGGCTTTAAGTAGACAGTTGAAATAGCTTGAATTAAAGTTCCTGAAGCAGCTCCGTGATAGATTTGCGTCATCAGTGAATTGGACACAGTGGGTTAATTGTAGCGCTGACACACCAGGGATTACTCACTGATGTTGATCAAAGGAAACTCACCCGAAATGGGTGAGGCTGGAAGGGATTTAAACCGTGGATGGGTCTGACAGCTCGGACTGATCTCAGCGGAAGAAGTTGTGAGTTCCACTGCGCTGCGCACTAGGCAAATATTCAAATATGGAGCCTTGCGCTGAACTCCTGATCTTTACAGCTGGGGACAAATCCTCCATTGAAAGAAGATTTTCACTTACTGGGGCTTCAGAGCAGATTGCAAACTCAAAACTAGCTTTGCCAAATTGCCATTTTTTAAAAGACAATCTCTTTCCACTTCTGAACCAAACTAGTTTGGTATTGTGTTGATGAGAATGAGGAAAGGGTAAAATCCTGTCTGAATAGTTCTCTCAGTGTCAGGGTGACCCTGTTTTCTACAGCCAAAAAATGATGTGCCTGATTAATAAAGGGTGAGAAATTTCACTACTTGAAACACAAAAACAAAATCAGCATTAAATTCTTTTTTTTTTTTTCCTGTTTGCTGTTCATCAGACCTCACATGGATTTTTATAAACAAATTTCTTCCTCATATAACCTCTCCCATTATTTTAAACTGTGTGTGACTCACAGTTGTGCCAGACTACCTTTACCCTGAGCGTGAAATCATGGATTATAGGGCTACTGTACATGGATTTATTACTAAAGGACCAGCTCTGCCTATGTATCCTGTTTTCATTAGCAGTTAAAAAGAAGCCATGGCGTGTGTGCGTGTGTGTAAACACATTTAAGAAAACCCACTTATTTTCCTTCTTTGTTTTTTATTTTCTTTTTTAATCAGAGATTAAAGTTTTGGTTGGCTTCCCATCCCCAAGTCTCTGTAGATGCACTATAAAACACTGCCAGCACACTGAAAGTTTGTTACTGCCGTTTGTCATTACCAGTCGTCCCAGATTAGAAGAACTCCCTCCCACGTGTCTTCAAGGCGCCCAGCCCAAGGGTTCTAATTAACACCACAGTAATGGACTGGGCAACCACGCTTTTTTTCCACTTCATGATTTTTAAATGCTTGACTTTTCAGCCTAATGAAATTACTATAGTGCATCTAATGAGGGGTTTTGTTGTTGTTGTTGTTGTGGGAGCACAGTTTTTTTACGTGGAATTCACCTTCATAAAGGACAATGCTGTTCCTGATGGTCCTGCCCTGTCTCTTCCAGCCACTCATGTCTGTCTTGGTGCAACTTGATTACACCCCTAAATCCTAATTCTCCAGTTCTTATGGGTGGGTGGGATGGCTTTTAAATTTCCCATAAAAACTGCAGGAGTCCCTAATTATGAATACAAAGAGCTGTTAAATATTAAAAATAATAAAACTTTAAAAATAATAATCATTCAGTGATGTATAGAGTCATAGAATCACTGAATCATAGGAGTGTTCTGGTTAGAAGAGGTCTTCGGGATCTTGAAGTCCAACCATTAATGCAATACTGTCAAGTCACCACTAAACCAAGACCCTCAGCACCACATCTCCACAGCTTTGAAACCCCTCCAGGGATGGGAACTCCAACACTGACCTGAAGGGACTGGTCCAGGGCTTGACAACCATTTCAGGGAATAAATTTTTCCTAATAGTGTTAATGATGAAGGCAGAAAGGATCATAAGACTTCATTTTTAAAGTAATAGAAGACAACTTATAATTTTTTATTCAACCTAGATGGCAGAGTCACTGACTATTAAACATCTTGAGTACACAGAATTGCTGGAGAAGACAGCAAAGTGAAGAACTGACCAAGAGGAGTAGCTGCATGACAGTTTATCTGGGGTGTGAGGTTTTACTGCTCTTTGTCCAGCACACTCACCTATTGGGTGCACAGGAAGAAGGGATGCCAAAACCAAAACAAAATAAAACAGCCAGGATTCCTAGATTTAAAAAGGATGGAAAATATTTTGCTGAATAACTTTATTTTGGAAAATAACGAGAGCTGGTTTGGTAGGAAACTCCTCTGGGGAAATTACAAGGACAATTCTTTTTTTTTTTCTCTTTTTCTTTGGTCTGCATCTCCAGTGGAAAACACTGTCACTGGAACATGGCATCTGTGATAGCCCCAAATGCCCAGCTGAAGGCTGAAAATATGTGCCTCAAAATCCAGAAAAAAATCTCAGTGAAAAGGAGGTGCTTTCATTTCCCCTGAACTTTACAGGGAGTTGTTTTTTTTTTTTTTTCCCCCAGCCCACAAGCCATTTGTGGTCATTCCACAAGCCCATTCTTTAAATTTACGATGATTATTTAGTATTTGTGTTGCATGAGGGCTGAGAGACAGCTTTCTCACTCCAGGGGCTCACAGTGTGAATATCTTCCAAGGAAGGGAACACCAGCAGTCCCAGGAGCACCCATCTGCCTTTAGCATTTCCTTTTTCCCCACTAATTTGTTTCTCTCCAGCCTCAGTGGGAGGGCTGAAATATTTTTTACTGAGAAGGCAGGGAAGGCAAAGGGACCTAAAGGAGCCCAAAGTGCCCTGGGATAAGATGGAGAATGAGAAAGTGGGAACTGTTGCACTGAAGAAATAGGACCAAAAAAAAAGATTGGCAAGAACCATCAAGAGGAATTACAGCAGATCATGGTCAGTGTTATATATCACACCCAGCATGGAGGAAAGAAAATTTGTGTTGTAGAAATCTTACAGGTTACTTCAGGAAGCCTTATTTATTAAGTGACGGGATATTTAATGATGACAGCTTAGCTGATGCTGAATGTAAGTGAATTGCTGCAGTAAGAGATGCACGCACAGAAAACCGATGGATGTCACTGCACCCGTGTGTCTGCAGAGCAATATTCCCTGGGAGCAGCTTTTGGGTCCTGTAAAATTATCTTATTGATCATCATCAGGATTGAAATCCAGGATCCCCTCTATGTGGGGATATTTGTGGCTGATGCTGGACGGTCCCACTAGCTGCTCAGGGGCAAACAGGGCCACTTGGCCCCATGGAGATCTGGATGAAATTTAAACTACAAAGGGGTTAAATTTCAAACCAAGTCCATGTCTCCTTTGAAGCCTGACTCACCCTTTCTCTTGCATCTTTTTGGTTTTCTGCTGAGAGGAGCACTGGGAGAAAGGGGGTTAGGGGTCTGCCAGGTCCGTGGCCCAATGCTGGAGGCTGAGGCCAACTGATTTTTTGCATGGTCCAACTGGGAGCCATTGTTCAGTTTTCGCTGACAAGGATCCAAGCATCTTTCTGCAGATGCAAGGAGGCAAACAGTCCAGAGGTGCAATTTGTCCATCAGTGCAACCCGTTATTAAGTCATCCATTGCACACCGCTCCTCCTCCCTTGCTGTCACGTTCCTGCTCGTTTTCATGTCTCTAATTTGTCATTCCCAAACAGGCTGAGACTGAGGACTTACTGGGTTTTTTGTTTGGTTTTTTTTTTTTTTACTTGGCCCACCTATTTTCACCTATTTTTTTCAAGCGTTTCTGCCACCGCTTCTTCCTCTGAAAAATCCCCCCTCACTCATTTCCTCATGGCAAATAAAAGCAGATCTGGCTGCACTGGCTCCTGTTGCTCTGATCAATCAGCTCTGAGAAAGCATCATCTAGAAGCAAACTATTTTCCTGTGACAGAGACAACCAGAGACAATCAAGAAGAGAAAGTCCAGCTTTCTTTGCTGCTCCAGAGTTTGCTTCCATGATGTGCAGCATTGCGTCAATGGTCTGGGAAAGGGCCCAAGTCCCAGAAGAAGGATGTTTCTGCTACCAAGATTAAAAGATAAAGAAATAAATTCTTGATTTTTCTTCCTCTACCTAATTCTATTTTACCCTTTTTAGTCTATTAATATAGCCCATCTAGATACAAACTTTTCCCATCTTATTAGATTCCCTGATTTCCTTTTTCCCACAGTTCAGAAAGGGTGGTGAATAATTAGACTTTACAACACATGCTTCTGCTGTTACAGCCCCTCATCCTACAAACACTCATGGGAACTTGAGTTTAAGCAAGTATTTGAGGCAAGAACAGAAGCAGAAATCAATATAGTCTCAATGACACCCTTTATCCCTCATCATTACCTTAACATAAGCAAGGAGGAGGTTAAAGTGATGGTAACTGTAACCTGTTTTCTAATAGATCTGCAACATGTCATTTCACAGGTTTCCTCAGTAAATAAAAAAAGCTGAGTGACATTTTTGGGGGGATTCTTTGGTAAAACCACAGGGATGCTCCTTTGAAAATGAGACACTTGATACACCTCCTTCCATGATTCTAAGGAACAGAAAATGTCCTGTGTCCTAGGATATGAATAAATTATTTGCATAAGTTAAAAGCAAACAGACAATTAAATAGCTGGATCACACCCTGAATAGATTTCTGAGGCTGAAATCAGAGCTTGAGAAATGGTCCAAAATTCCACGATCGCTCACCAAATGGCTGGAGCTTCAAACATCTGGAATTTAAAACTTTTTAATGTCTCTTCTCCATAAATTTTAGCCACCTCAAGGTCTTTCCGCCACAACTACAACTTTCCTGACATGTTTTAGTGCTTGAGGTTAAAAATCACACTTTACCTCGGCTCTGTCAGGGTCAGATTTGTGGAGGGTAATTCTGTTGGACAAGATATCTTTGAGATTGCTTAAAAATCTGTCACTTGAGGGAAGAAATAAGACTTTTCCACAGTCCCTTTGAAGAAGAAACTATTCAAGTGAACAAAAAGGGCTGGCTCAGCTTGCAACAGGAGAAAGAAAAAGCAGAGCTAAATTACCTAAACAGCATCCCAGCTCTCTGCTATATGGCATTGTTTTGCAGCCAGATTAAGTGAGCAGATTGGAGTCCTTGCCAGGGTTAAGACCAGTCACATCAAGACTTGAGCAAAAAATTAGCGGGTAAGCCAATTTTCCCAGAAATCTCCAAAGACTAGCTTCAGGAATGATGGTTTTTCCATTCTACTTAGCACTCCACGGCACAGTTTCACAAAACTTTTCAGTCCTTCCAACATCCAGCTTTAACGGGTGGTATTTCCTATTTTGACTGGTACAGAGCTCATCTATACATCTATTAAAGTGTTCAAAAGAGCTTTTGCCAAAGTCTTCTTTTATCTCACCTTCCCTTAGCGAGGGTTAACGGAGATATGTCCTTGCTCCCATGTCATGGCCCATATGCCATTTTTGGTTTTTTCAGCATTTTGTTTGTTTTTCTTGTGAAGCTGCAGCCTGCTTAAATTAAAGCAAGAAGGTGAACCATTGGCATCTTAATCCATGGTTCAAACACCTGAGTTCTTGGTAGGAAAAACACCCAAACTATCCAACCTCTAAGGAATGGGATCACTCTTAATGTAGCTGAGTTCCAAGAAAAACTTGAGGTGTGGTCTTTCTGGAGAGAAATGTTCCAAAATTATTGCCTCTGAGTCTGGTTACAGTCACATTAAGAGCTACCATAAAATACGTTTGTGTTGGTGGAGAGATACCCAGCAGCTTGTGCTTCCAGCATGTCTTGCAGGTGGGAGAAGTCCAGGGATGTCCCTTATGTTTATTGAAAACAACTTTTTTTGAAAAGAGAAAAAAGTTGGTTATCTCTTGTCTGTGTGGAGTTTCTTTAAACTCTCCCTTCTGTTTGCTGTGGTAGGGGATGCTCGTGGGCAGCAGCTGTTTGTGCCTTTTGTACTCTTGTGGCCCTCTTCTGCTTTCTTGTCTCAGAAGGTGGACTCTCCCAAGCAAATGCATGCTGTCAAGAAGAATGACAACCCTGTGGCAGAAGACCAACAGCCCTGGGCTGAGGAGCAACAGCCTTGCTGTTTGTTTATTTGGTTCTGGCATGTCAATGAAGACATATCAGATCTCGCTCCTACCCATTGTGTTCCTCCCTGGCCTTGGCCTGGGCGAGAGCTCACATGCATCGTACATGATGGCCCGAGCCAGGAGGTTTCAGGGAAGTTCCCTGCATGTATTCTCAACTCAGAGAGATCCTCAGCTGCTTCTGAAGTCCTTGTGAAGTTGTGATGTTAACCTCGATGTCCTGGCCAAATTCCAATGTAAGTAATTACAAACTGCCTATCTCATTTCAGCCTCCTATGTCAACTACATGGAGTGTACTTTGGCTCTGGCAGTTTTTCTCCATTTTTCTGTCCTAAAAAGTTGCATACCACTGCTTTGTTGAATTACTCTTCTTCCACATATGGTGGTTGTCCAGTTTGTGATGCAAACTTTGCCCCACAAAGAAACAAAGAAGAAATAACTGTCCCCAAATTCTCACCATATATAATGCTCTTCAAACAGTGGAGACATGACTTCTCCAATAGGTCTCTGCCTCCTGACAGAGGATGGATGGGACTGGGAAGTTGGCTGCCCTGCTCCAACTATTTTCAGTAGATGGATGGCTCAGTAACACTGTTAGCAAAAGCCATCATTCAGAGCCCTCCCAGGAGTGCATTACAGCACATAGCTGCCTCCAAATCAGGGACATGCAATCAGCCTTCTGCCACCAGATAACTCACACACCATAAAATCTCTCCCCTGCTTAATGGTGAATCGCAGTGTTTGTGATACTCACCGAGTCCCTGGGAGGAAGGGTGCAAGAGGACATCCAAATAGGTTATGTGTTTTACCTCCAGCTGCTGTTCATCTGCTGTCCACAATGGTGCATAGCAACGTGGAAAAGGAGTTGAGCTGTCTTCTGAGTAGTCCAAAAATTGGAATAAATACCCATTTTTGCTAACAAAGAAACTTTCCACAACCCTTTCTGTTCTGCCAGGCCAACTCTGCCTTCCCTGCCACAAACCAGCCCATCAATCTGCCTTATCACACCCTCATCTTGCAGTGCTCTCAACTCCAGATTTCCCCCAGGTCTTAACATCTCTGACCCTTGGCCAGACAGTACAGGAAACACGTAATAAAAAAGTTACTAGAACCACTCAGCAGAGTAAATGCGGGGACATTTGTGCACCCTGAGAAAAACCACAGGCGCAGCTGCCTGAAGCCAAGACATTTACTCACCTTCAGATATTTATTATTCCTTTCTTCCAACCTGCTTCCTCGCTGCCATCTGTCTCCAGAGCAGGAGGAGTGCATTCCAGATTATCTCCGATGCTTAAAATGTGGAAAGACAATGACACAAATGGCAAACTGTTCGCTCGGGGGTCATGGGCTTTTCTGCACATCTCTGCTGGCCATTTAACACCTCTGCTTCCCACCCTCTCCTAATTTTGGAGGTTTTCCATAAGGTTTCTTTAAAAATGAGGGGATGCTACTTGAGACCCAGCTCTGGAAAAAAAAAAACAAAACAAAACAAAACATCAAAACAACCCTTTAAAAAAATCTTTATGTTCTTATAGCAGGAGGGCTAGAGGTGGGTGATGTGGCAGGAATCAGTGATGCTTGGAGATTTGGTGTCTCTGCCCTGTTGTGACAATTTATAACTAAGTACACCAAAGTCCCTGGAGAGGTTTCTGTGACTAGATCTTTCTACCTCACTCACTTGTGCTGAGGTCTTCTCTTTTTTTTTGATCAAAGTGAATCAAAGCACCTGACAGAGTGTTAGTGGGGAATGAAAGCTGGCTGCAGAAAGGGTGAATTTATACTTCCAGTTTAGTCTTACTTTGAAAACTCACCCTGATCAACTGCAGCCCCATGGCTGGACATACCTAAATCAGGTGTGAGAATAAGGTAAATGCACACACACAAATACATAAATGATGGATAAATAATTTTCCAGATATGACAGGCACCTGTAGTCTTTTTGGAAATAAAAGTTTTCCTCTGATCCACCCCACCTTGTTTAGACCCACTGTACCTTGTCAGCCTGGTATCAGTGGGAGATCCTACAGCCAGAGAAGGCTGACACGTTCGTGTCTCTAGAGCTTCAGCACTGGAGGGACAAATCTTCCAGCCATGGCCTTCAGTGCAATTAAGCATTACTGTCATGTACAGCAGTATTCAAAACGGTGACTGCATTTTGTTACCGAGAAACTAAGGCGTCTGAATCTCTCCACCCAACATCCAGGCACCCCCACCCCGTCCCCCCATTACGCTCTAGAGGCATGAAAGGCCATACACGTGAAATCTTACACTGAACCTGCTTCCTCTTTCCACCGCCATGCACTCTGCCACATCAATGCAGCTCCCACACTAGGATCTGGAAATTCTGTATCCCTTTTCAGAGATGGCCCTTTGATTTTTCTTGGACTTGGCTGTGTTTTCAAGCCTTTCTGAGATAGCTGCACAGGAGCAGGAAACTCTGTAGACCCCACTCTGTCTCAGGAAGAGGAGATGGAGCCAAACTTCTATTAGCTCTTCCTTTGCATTTGCAACCGTTCAGAAGAAAAAAAAAGTCATCAGACACAAAAAAAGTGCCAGGCACAGGCATTTTCAATTAACTTATTTATTCCTTTTCCCTTTCTTACATTGTTTAGCACAAAATGTTTCCACTCAAGGTCCATGCCCAGGTCGATAGCTGCCAATAGGGTATCTCTCTGCAGAGCAGGCTGTGGGAAAGCAGAGCAACTGTTAGTTCGAGATGAGTTTTCAGCTTCAGTGCATGAATCAAATACCTGAATCAAATTATTATGTGCAGCTGTGAAAATTGTGATCGTGAAACCTGATTACAGTTCCACCCCCCCACCCTCCAAAGGTCAGTGACAATATACAAAAGACCTTCCCTTCTCCAATGTAAATATTTCATGAAACAAAGATGACTTTCTCCATTTGCTTTGCGTTTCTCAGGGAAGGAAACTGGACAGTGCCAGCAGAGTTCAGAGCTCACGGGAGGTCAGGATGGAGACGCGTTATTCTCTTGGCGGTTGGTCACTGATTTTTGGAAACTTTTTTTTTTTTTTTGCTTGGCTGCTTGTCTCTCCCACCTCACTAACCATTTCAAGACAATTGGTGCTAACCCCTAAAGGACTGCGATTTATTTTGTTTTCTAACAAGCAAACTCTTAATTTGACCATAATTCTTCCCACATCCATTTTCCATGCAGTGAAACCCACATAACCCTCCACCTTCAGAGATGTTCACTTGCATGTAAACAAGCCCTGTGCTTTCCCAGGCAAGGTACATTGCAGTGACACACATGCAGAACACAGAGACCTCCTGCTCATGGTTTAATAGCAGCTCATACTTCAGCCGCATAGCTCTGGTTAAACTTTCACTCTCCAGCTAACAACCCATTAGAGATGATGCAATCTGAACCAGATGGGCCCAGGTCATCATCCTTAATGTCCCTCACAGTGACATCCAACCTTAGGTTGCATCTAAAGTCTTACTTATCTATTTGCTGGAGTGAATGGGTCTACTTGTTGGAGTAGAATCGAGTCACACAAGTATTACAGCTTTTAAAATGTGTGGAGCTATAAACTGCACTAGATGGAAATGTTTTCCGTGTGCAGAACATCTGCTGCTGCTGGGCGCTCCAGGTGGTCTTCTGGTCAGGCTGCTCCACCGGGAGGTTGGAGACCTTAGTTCAACCCTTTGTATGTCATAGACTTCTCAGGTACCTTAGGGAACAGCAGTCTGCAAAGACAGGAGTGGCAGATGGAAACATGGAAAGCGTGGTAGGGTGGGACCTGCTGGGGAATACACAGGGATGTGTTATGTGTTTTCCCTGCTTGGTGTGAGCACATCCTTCCTTTGTCCTTCCTTTGTCCCCTCCACCCCATGACTGCCACCAGCCGTGGGAGTGGGAGCTGGTGAAAACGGTGGGACACAATGGGAGTGTAGAGAAGGTACAAGGCCAGCGTGGCATAGCCTGGGTGGACATCTGCAGGACCTTAATTTGAGGACTCTGACAGAACACATACATCAGCCATGGAACATATAGCTAATAAAGCAGCACGATTAAACAGGGAGGAGCTGTACCACCTCTGCTGCCCTCAGGGTTTTCTTGTTACAGGATGAAAGCCCCAAAGCTGCCTGTGAACTTGGGCCTTTAGATTGGCAATTTGCTGGGCTCTCTGCCAAGCCACGAGGCCAGATGTTCCTGACGTCTTTTGAAAACCACTGTCTCAGTCAGTAAACATCACATCAGTCCAAGCTCAAACCTGATTAAAGGAAACTTCGGATTTTCCACTTAGTGAAGAAGGGGTGAAAGGTAGGAATGTACAAGAGTTTGCTCTTGGCCAAGAATGAATCAAAAAAGTCAGTGTCTTTATTTGACTGACTACAACTACTGTGTAACTTCAGTCTTGGTGCAACTTCAGTGTAACGCGGTCACCAGCAAGTCTAAAAAATGTTGGGTTTCGGTCTGAGGATTCTCCCAGAGTTCATCTGGTTCTTAAGGGTTATAAATACTCACATTTCTTAAGAAACCTGGGCTGCAAAACTGCACCAGAGCAAGCTGTCTGTGGGAAGTTCCTGCTCCTCATTGCTTCCATTCCTGATGCTACAAAGATAACTGCCTTCTTCATTGAGTCCAAGCACGTGCCACAGAAAGGTATCCAAGTATTTTAGAATGACAGGAAGATTGATAGCTGCTTCTCTTTTGGAAACCTAAAGAAATCTACAGGCAGCTCTTGTTGGGTTTTTCCTCCCTCCAACTCTTCATCCTCTACCTGTATCAGAATGATGGGGGCTGGACATTCTTTCATGACAGCATTGCTTTGAGATGATGTTGTTGAGGCAGGGTCCAAATTGTGTCTTTTCACCCATTATTACACAAAATCTCCTGGAGGTGTTGCCTGAGAGGACATATGTGTGTGTATATTTATGAAACACTCCCAGCAGCAGTAAATCAGAGTGTTGGCAAATAATAATCTGAGCCACTTTTTGCAATGATATTGCAAGTTTTAAGTTCCCGAAGGGCATTTCTTGTGTTGTTTTGAAGTGTATACACAAATATATCCTAGCCTCAGCAATCTCTGTTTCTGAAAGACAATCAAGAGAGCTTGCCAGCTTTTTACTAGGATGACAGCAAATGGAGGGGAAGTGGATTGTTAATGTTCATATCACACCAACTGTCTGGATGGACTTGCTGTGTGATAAGATGGGTTTAGATGCAGGTTAACGGTCGCTGATCTCAGAGCTTGAACTGGGTCTAGCAACTCCAGCAAATTTATTACATCTCAACCCCAGAGATCTGCAAAAATGGCTGGAAGAAGGGAATCTTAACATGTCAGCCCAATTTCGCTGTACTGCCCACGTTCCTGTCAGTGCTTTGCCTTTCTAATTTTGTGGAAAGTTGAACTTAAAAACCTAAATCTTTTTTGTTCAGTGTAAATTGCCACGAGTATAAAATAAAAGCAGAATATCTGAATTTTCTTATATGCTAGGCCCAGCTTGCACACTCATATGAAATTTCCATTAGTGTGTGCTTGGGTACATGCTGGACAACAATTGTTTGATGACAGCTTGGACATATAGAAAGAGCTTCAGTATCTGATGGGCAAAGTGAGGAATTGAATTGCTTTGTGCTTAGCTAAATCATCAACCCCTCTCTCCTGATCTTAGACGTGAGCAGTAAGGCATGACACGATGATTAATTGGCTTTTAATGCACATTTCAGGTGCAAAGGGGAATGACTTCAACCACCTGAGAAGTGCATTAATGTCTGGTAATAAACTACTAGGAGAATTCTCCCACAGGAAGGCTGAGAGAGGTGGAGAAAAGGAGAGGTATCGTTGCTAAGTGCTGCAGGGTCTCAGGAATCACACCAGGAGCTGAGGAACCCCATGCAAACTAATCATTCTTCACCAAGCTGCTGTGAGTCAGGAGAGGCTGCTGGGATGTGAAAGGAAGGCAAATCATGGGGTCCTGCCCATCTCAGTGTACAAAACTGAAGGGGACATGAAGCCTTGAAGTCCTTGGAGCAGAGCCCCAGTGCTCTACCTCGAGCTGTGACAGTTGAGGATGTGGCTCTCAGGTGAAAGGGCATCTGCTGAGGTAACTGGGAGAGCACCCTGACCTTGCACAGACCAGGCTGTGGAGCATTTCCTGCGGTGGTGAAGCTGATTTAATGCGTTCCCATTCAAACCTTTATTTACACAGTACAAAGGGAGCTGTGCTGCAAAGGGAGCTCTGGAATCATCCAGGCCAAATCTCAGAAGTGTCTCTTTTAAACTCAGATCATCTCACTGATATTTCTTTGCAAATGGTACCACTGAGGAAAATGTGTGTGATACCTAACCTTTAGGCAGGTACCCAGTTCATTTGGTGGTAGCCTCACCAAAAAGTGTAGGATCTGGGAAGTAGAGCTGGTGCTTACAACTGCTTGGGGTTTATTTCTTTAGAGGGGTAGAGCATTGCATAGATTTGTGCTAGAAATGGATCTTCAAAGAACCGATGTGGCAGGAAGGCAGGGAATGGGGAGTGGGAGCAGGAAGGATGGTGTTGCAAGGGCTCAGGAAGAGCAGGCATCTGGTCTTGTTATGGGGAAAATATCCATTATCTTGTTATTTTATTCCCTTTGGGGGAAACTCCTTCAATACAATAAACCCAGAAATGGAGATATTAGGTAAATTACTGAGCATAAAAGTGAGGTGTTGGTAACATTGTCAAATCTCACGGAAGCCGTAGGCAGTTCCAGGGTGAGAATTCACACTCGTGACGTCAGGTAGCCCAGTGCAATATGTGAACCCGTGCCGATCTGTATTAACTGCTTTAACAGTAGAGCCAGGATATGATTTATCTCACTTTCGTTTTACCGCATGCAACATGAAAAATGCTCTGGGCCCTAAATGAAGTAGTAAAAGCAGATGAAATCAGATTGACTACTTGGTGAGAGTTACAAATGACCGTAGGAACATTCAGAGGCATTCGGCAAACCGTTAAATGCTTTTGCTCCTGCCAGCCCGTAATGGCCAACTCGATAGTAGAGAAGTAATTTATTGAACTACTTTGTCCTCCACATGCACATGTGTGATGTAAACAGAGAGATAATAAACAGCAGCTGGGGATCCCTTTTTCATGCAAAAGGGAACTTGTTTAAAATTTTTCTTGCTCCCAACTGTAAAAATGTTTACCTTTTTCAGGCTAGGACAACAGCCTTTGTATCTCCAAACAGCGTTAATCATCCTGAGTGGCGGCACTGACACAGAGAGATGAAAAAAAGGGTGGAAGCTTGAGCCATTTGTGAAGGTTTAAACCAATCCCTGGAAATCAGACAATGTCAGTTCAGTTTACTACACATTTTTATGTAAGTAGTCAACGCTGCTATTAACAGCTGGACTTCAAAGTTCAGATGGAGCAGGAGTCTTGAGGTCTGTGCAATGTTACTTTTTCCCCCCTCCCCATCCGTGTAGTCATTAACAAGAGTTGGTTTACATGAACATCAAGTGCTGATAAGGATGTCTGAGTATTGACACAGAAATTGCTCAGTAAAGAGAGCAATTTATAGGAAAGCCAAGTGCAAGACATTAGTCATGCACTATTAGGGGACAGCTAAGTTTTACAGAAGGATCTTTTGAACTCGATTGGACTTGAACTTAATAAAAGCAAATTCCAAAAGAGAGGTTTGCTTTATGTTCACCAAACGTATTAAAACAATATTGCTCTGAAGGTAATAATAACAATTCAATTAACCTAATTCTGCCTTCACTGGAAATACAATTATTCTGAACAATCAGAACTTAATTGCAAGCTTACAACTATTAAAGAAGGTTGAAGGTTGAGAAAGAGTTGTTCTCTAATATTTTTTCTGCTGATAAATGAAAAATTGCAAAAGATTGCTGCTATTGCAGAAAAATAATTGAAGTGTAATAGCATTTGTAAT
>JAAGNO010023333.1:36069-49953 GCA_033439905.1 Ceryle rudis | reverse complement strand
TCCCCATGATCCCTGGAGGGGTTTCCAAGCCGTGGAGCTGTGGTGCTGAGGGACATGGGTCAGTGGTGCCCTGGCAGCACTGTGGGAACAGTTGGACTTGATGATCTGAAAGTTCTTTTCCAACCAGAATGATTCTAGGATTCTATGATTTCTGTAACCAGAGCACCCCAGGACATGAGCCAATGTGGCTGCGCCAAAGAACCAGCATCTCCACACTGTGAAACTGACCATGGCCACTTAGGGCTGCACACCCAAACTGAGCAGTGCCCACCATGCACCTTTGGTTTGTCCGGTTCCCGGGAGTAGGCTGTGTACAGCTCTCTGAAGACACCTTGGGTTTTGGCAAAGAGCGTCTCCTCTTTGTAAATGTGGTCGATCCTGGACTGCCGGCACCCAAATACCAGGACCATAGGACAAGGCTTCAGACCTGAAGGAGAGGTGGAGGAAGCAGTTAGTCCAGGGACCACCAATAGCCCCTTTCTGCAAGATACCCCCCCCAAATCTGCCACCAGTCCCAGCACTTTGCACAAGACTGCCAGGAACCTTCCCTCGCCAAACTGGGAGGGAGGAAAAAACTAGCAAGGAGGAGGTAACACACTCCCTGAGCTGGTGCATGGCCTGAGGTGACACGGCAGGGTCACTTGTGTCAATTTTTGGGGAGAAATGAAACTTTTTTTTTTCCTAAATGGTCTAAATAATCAGGGAAAAAATGTATATTTTACATAAATTTACATTAAATGGCCTTTGAAAAACCAACACCACTACGGTACTGCCATAAAAAAACTTGCAGATTTTTACAGAAGGATTTTCATGGAGTTTGGGCTGACCTCCAAGCCTGAGCTTGGGACTAGACACTGCTTCAAGAGACATCTGGCCCCTACTAGGCCAGCCTGGGCAGGAGAACAAACCCCCCCATCCCACACCACCAGCCCAGGGTTCCTGAGCACTGCTTGAGATGAGAAACAGGAGGACTAAACATCAACCCACCTTTGTGCTGGATTTCAAAGAGCCGCTGTTGCCAGAAGCTGCGGAAAGGGGCAATGCCAGTGCCGGGGCCGATGAGGATACAGGGCACCTGCGGGTCCTGGGGCAGGTGGAACCCGGGCGCGCTGCACACATTGAGGACACCAGTTAAACCCAAGCAGGATGCTTGGCAAGCTGAGACACCATCCGGAGAGGGTGGGGTAGAAAATGAGGTGAAATCCCAGCAGGCAACGTTTTAGTGCAGGAGAACTGCACCCAAGAGGGACCCATTTGCTCACCAACCCAGCCCTGTTTTCTCCACACCCTTAGTGCTTTGCAGAGAAGAATTGAGAGCAAAGAGCTCATCCTGCAAAGGGATTCACCCCATCTTTTTCACCCCTTGCCTTGTGTGGACAACTTACCCTCTTACAAAACAGGGCACTACTTCATCAGTCTGTATCCTATTGAGCCAAGAGGAGCAGACTCCATGGTGGATTGGTCCTTCTCCATCTAGGAGGGGAGGGATGGAGGTCGGTACTCAACACACGAGCCAACTATTCCAGTTGTTTTCCCTTCTGAAACCCTCCTTGCTACTTTTCACATACACTGAGAACTTCAGTATCTCTGCATCCATCCCCCATGAACTTTGCAGAAGTTTGGCACTAGAATCCCTCTGTGGAGCTACCCAAGTTCAGCCAGGACCCAGCATGATAGCTGGATCTCCACAATACCTAGGAGGCACCCAGCTTCTCTTTAGTCTTTTCTGGGATGAAGCAGCATCATACTGTGGTGCTTCCAGACTCAAGCCCTCCATGGGAGACACAGATGAATGTCCAGTGATCTCCTGGTGATGGGCATGTGTCCATCTACACCATCACCAGGACTGTTTGGACACATCAGTGCTTGCACAGGTACAGGAATCTGGCTAGCTGTGGCAATGGAGACTTTGGTCTGGACAAACAAATGATCCCAGTTGGGGCTTGGCCACCATGGTGGGTCTGTTGCTGGCACCTGACCCAGATCTGGTGTCTCTGCAATACACTGCTGTCTGATGGATGGCCATTTCCCATAGCATGGGACAACAGTGTCATGGGTTGAAGGAATCTAGTCACTGCAGCAGGTAGAAAGGCATTAAAATAACATCCCTTTGCCAAAGACCTTGTGGGGTTGCCCATGTGCTAATGCTTTTTTCCCTGCTCCCCACACCAAGCCTGACTGCTCTGACCCCTGCATGAGCACAGTACCTCTTGTGCGATAGGAGACCACTGCCACAGTGAGGTGGACCTCGCCTGGGTACATCTCTGGCGAGGAGCTGATGGAGTAGTAGCGTGGTTGGAGGAGGGGGAGCTGTGTGAGCAGCAGTGTGGAGGGCATCTGCACTGAGGGGAACTCCTCCAGCACCTCCACGATAGTGGGGTTCTTGGACCACTTCCATTCCTCATATTCCTGCAAGCCCTACAGCCAGGGAAAGAGCAAGGGTGGGAGGAGAGAGCTGAAGCATCAACCTCTTTCAAGCCAGGTGCTTCTACTCATATCCCACTGGGCCTATGGTAAAGGTGGGGTGGGTGGCAGTGAAGGCAGGCAGGAGAAGCTCTGTTGTCATGGGTGGAGACTCAGTCTAACCATAGCGTGGGATGAAAATGCCCTGGGGTTGTGGTTGTCTCCAGAGCCTTGAAAAACTTGGGGTTTGGGGTCTGAGGCTTTACCTTGCTAAGGACTTGCAGGCGTTTCTTCTCCTTGTCACTGGTGGCCAACAAAGCAAACTGCTGCAGCAGCAAGGGTGTGGGAGGGGTGGTGATGTCCAAATAGTACTTAAAAGCCTGGAAGATGGTGCATGGTGGGACGCGGTTCTCATCTGTCCAGTTACTGATGACACCTGCCAGGAGGGAATTTGGCACAATCATGGGGTCAGCTGAGCATAAGAGCCAAGGTGGGCAGATCCTTGTTTTCATTCCCCCTTATCAGCTCCGAGACAGATGAGGAGTTGGAAAGAAGAGTCAACGAGATATCCTCATGCTGCAAGTGAGGTGCTGTACAACGAGGACAAGTCTGAGTCTGACACTCTATCACCTTCAGCCTCGGTCACTCAGAGTTAATGCTGTTTTCCCATCTCCGGTTACACTGCGCATGGCAGTAGGGTATCAGGCTTGCCCCTGAAATACTGGAAAGTGTTGGGATGGTCCATCAAGATCCCTTAACAACTCTTTCCATTCCTAGACATCGCTCTTTCCAAAAGAGACCTTTAATTTTTCTGAAGAATGAGAAAACACATCTTCCAAGGGCCCTGCTCACCCTTCAAACCCTTGCTTTACACTCCAAATTCAGAGGAGCAGTGGCTCTGGGCAGAGGAAGGTTGAAGGAGCTATCCCCAATCCAGGTAAATGCACCAGTGAGATGGAAAATTATTTCTCCTGTGGGCCACCTACCTCCCTGAGGAGCTACAAGAACCACTACGAAGGGTGGGTGAGGAGGACAGAGGTCACCTTTACATAGAAGTGGTGGCCCTGCTTACCTAGAGCTGTGTTCCTCTCTTCCAGGAGCTCCACCTTCACCAGCTGGTTGGCAGGAGGGGCATCTT
This sequence comes from Ceryle rudis, assembly GCA_033439905.1. Lineage (NCBI taxonomy): Eukaryota > Metazoa > Chordata > Aves > Coraciiformes > Cerylidae > Ceryle > Ceryle rudis. The sequence continues at coordinate 46,412 of JAAGNO010023333.1, read as the reverse complement.
CAAGCCTGTCAATCAGGGCATTGACCAAGTCTTCGTGGTTCCCTGGAAACACTCCCAAGTGGTCCCCAGGCAGGTACTGCAGTTCTTGGTGTCCGTTGGTGTGGAGACGCAGGAAAATTGTCAAGCGGCTACAGGGAAAGGAGAAAAAGCAGGATGTGTTTTGGGGGAGTCCTTCAGAGAGTCACTGAGCTCTGAGCTCAAGACCTGCTGGGTGTCCTGGGCTATGGCGACACATCCAAGCCGTGGTGTCCTATTGAGCATGTCACCAAAGTCACAGCAGGAAGCTGGAAAGGACACTGCAGTGCCCACCTCCCCTGCTACTGACTCACCCTCAGGGACTTTTAAAAGGGGAAAAAAACACAGTTTAACCTCTTGCTTCAGCAATTTTCTCCTTTCTCTGCACGCACCCTGCTGCTCCACAAGTGCGGCCACCCATCTTCTCATCCTTACAGGCTGATTTAGGTAGCAGCAGAGATTTCACTGGGTTCATAATTTGCACAGGGATGGCATCCATGGGATGTTCAAGAGATATTGGCAGCGCTGGGTGCACCACGAGTGCGTTCAGCTCCCAGAAGAGCTACATCTCCTACCTGGACTTCGGGCTTTGCAGGTTCTGGCGTGTGATGAGCCGGGCTGCGTAGACACGTTTTTTGTGGATGCTGTAGAGCCCTGTGGAGAAGAAGCAGTGAAAGCGACGCAGCGGAGCGTGGCCAAGGCTTCTGGCTTTTGCAGGGCTGTTGAATGCCGCTGTGGGTTCAGCCCTTCAGACCAGAGCTGTCTGAAAGCAATTGCAGCAAGCCGGGCTCGTGGGCTCAACCACCTTCTTGCCCTCATCTTCTGCAAAGCTTCAGTGAACCTGGGTCATCAAAAACCCCAGGGAGGAAAAGAACGTGTGTTCCTTTTCTCAGTGACCGAGGAGGACGCAGAAAGCACCTGCACGAGGCATGGGGATGTGCCCTCACGTGCAGGCACGAACCTCTCGCTGCCGGTACCACCTGGCTGGTAGCAAAGCACCTGAATTTGGGAAGAACTAAGCCAGTGTGGCAGATCATCAGCTGCAGGAGCCGTGCTGAGGGGCCAGGTGTCGATGGGCTGGACCTGCCGTTGCACCGCAACGCTCGGTGGAGTGGCATTTGGACAAAGCGAGCTTGGAAAGCTCCCAGGTTTCCAGCTCTTTGCTTCCAAAAAATGGGGTCAGGAGGAAGGGAGATCAGATCATATCCCAACATCTCTGTTAACAGATACAGACTGCGACCAGCCAGAGGGGCTGGAGACCATCACAAACAGCTCCTTGAGCATGTGATGGAGGGGAAAGGCAAGGCTGAAATGCTGGGAATTTAACACAGAATAAGTAAGGAGGTTTGGCTTTAGCCCCTTTTAGCTTGAGGCCACTATGTTTTCTCCTTCACCTACCCCACATCCAGAGCCCTCTGGGATGACCCCGTCTTTGTACCTTGCGTGAGCTCCGGGGCCTCAGCCACGTAGGTCAGGCGAAACTTGCTCCTCTTCCAGCTCCGGTCGTTGCTGATGAGGGAGTTGTTTGCTTTCTCGATGTTGACGTCATCCCCCACGCAGAACACATCGCACGCTGCCTGCAGCACACACCAGGCTCTCAGGCATCTCCCCCTGCCCCATGGCTTTCTGACCAAGTCCCACTGCTCTCCTTGTCCCACCCCACCTCAGCCAACACATGAAGAAGGAGTTCCCAACGCTGTAGGGCTATACTGGTGGCCATGGGCATGTCTTGTGGTGCCCTCCTTCCCCAGGGGAAATAACGGATTTCAAACACAGGGCTCACCATTTGGTAGTCAGCACAAATCAGAGTGTCAGCTCCAACAAAATATGGAGAACCTCTTTATTGTGGGCCAGGGTGGTAGTTGGGTGTCCCGGTGTAGGGAAGGAGAAGATGGGTTTTGATCCAGCTCTAACCAGCAGCTTTGCTCTGTCCCTGTGTCTTTCTCCCCCCGCTCCTCCCTGAAGCACAAGGACAGCAGGTTACCTTGAAGACCTTCTTGGCCCAGGTCCTGAAGGACTCCTCTTGGCCACAGAGCTCATCCCCTTCTCCCATGCGGAGGATCCGCTCTCCACCCAGCTCCTCCAGGAGAGTGTCCACCGCTCGGGCAAAGGCGCAGAAGTGGGGGTAAGCACGGGACCCCAGCCCAAACACAGAGAACCTGTGGAGAGGTGGCACAGCTGTGGCTACAGAGCTGGGAAGGACACTGATATCTCCCTCTCGTGCACCACCATGGCCAGCTCCAGCATGAGGGAACATGGAGGGATATGACTGTTGCAAAAATACATCATGTTTTAGGTAAGGTGGGAGAAAGGGGCTCTGTGCAACACCAGCTCCTGCTCTGTCCCTCTGAAGCAAGAGCTTGGTTCCTCCCACCCCATCCTATTTACCTGACGTTAGCCAGGGGCCCTGTGCTTTCAAAGTTGTCCCTGGAGTCGGGGCCATCGCTTGAGGATTTCCGAGCATCCGAGTAAGAGGAGACACTGTTGAAACGGACCTTGTAGCTCCTGTGAACAGCAACAGCATCAAGTATTAACAGCGGTGACAAAAATGTGTGTGCTTCCCACTGAGGTACATCCTCAGAGGGGACCCTACTGTGGAGGAGACCAAACAAGAGCTCAGGGCTCAATATTCCATGAGCAGGCACCACAATCCATGGCTGGAGCAGAGAAGTGTCCTCCCTCCTGTGATTAAGCCATAGCAGCCCCTATGTTACATTCCCCCAGCTGAAACTGGTCTGCTCCATGAGGTCTTCCAGACACCTCCCAGTGTGTTGACCCAGGGGTTGGCCATTAAATTGTCCCCAGTGGTGCAGAGCTGGCAGGACCTTTAGCTTTACCTGTCCTTCCCTGGCTGCACACAAGGTCAGGGTTTACGTCTGAACAAAAATTGTGAAGTTTTTTTTCATTTATAGGAAGTAAAAAAAAAAAAAAAGGAGAAAAAAAAACCAAAAAAAACCCCAACACAAAACCAAGAGTGGGAGCAGAGGGAATGAGGAGGGGGGAGGGAAGTGGAGAAAAAAAAAAAAATCTGACAGCAGCAGAAGTATTTCTGAATTGAACCATCTTCAAAAACTGCTCGACACAAGAGTTTCTAAATATACTGGCAGAGCAATGAAGCAGTAGTGTGTGGATGAGTCACAGCAGACCTCCTGCACCCAGCACACCACGCCGAGGAGACAACCCCTGAGTGCAGTAAGGGCCAGGGTCACAGAGCCCTGTGCTCCCTCCACCCCTGCTCCAGAGCCTCCTCCCTTCTGCCCAGACCTCTCATGCTCTTCTGCTTCACTCCATCTGGATGGAGCCAATCCTCTCTCTGCTGTCCCTGGGCCACATCCTCACCCGGGGTTACGTGGTGAAGGCAGAGCAGCACAGCCCACTGGTTTAGATGGGCATGAAACTCAAATTCCCCACTTGGGTGCTGGGCTCAAGGTTGGGACACCAGCAGCTTTTGCTGAATTGAACAGGTCCTCGTGGCAGGGGATGACTGGTGAAGGATGGGCTGCATTTGAACAGCAGGTCCTTAAATACGGAAGGATGATGAATGCCTCAGAAACCCCTTGGAAAACTCTTCTTGTAAAACACAAGGAACCAGCTATACAACCATCAGAAAATCTCTGGGCTGTGGTCAGAGAGCTAGAGCCACAGTGCCGTGACACTGGGGCTTAGAGAGGCCACCGATCCCCACCCTGGGGGGTCTCAGCCACCCTCAGCATCCCCTGGTGGACATGGGGCGGGGAACCTGTGGGGTGCAAAGGCAGGAGCTGCTTTCTCCAAGCCCTTCCCTACAGATGCCAGGATGACTCTGCTCCTCTTCCCCAGACAGTCTCCTCCTGGCTGCCTTTTCTCATTGCAAAAGCTTTTTTTCATGCTTAACGTCAGCATCTCTTCCCACCATCCAGAGCCACGACCTCTTGGCCTGTCCCGGGGGGGGCCACGGGGAGTAATTAATTCCCTTTGCCTCTGCAGTCACCTTTTCCATATGAAGGCTGCTACCACGCTGCCTTCCTGTCTCCTTTTCTTCAGATGAAATAGCTCTCACCCTTTTGATCTGCCCTCACAGGTCACTGTTTCCAGCTCTCTGACCACTTTTGCTGTCAGATAACCAAGCCACAGGCTGTCCTGGCTCTTAGAAGCTCCTGTCAGTCCTGTAAATTACATTTAGGGGTGGCTGGGACAGCCAGCACCGAGCTCAGGTGCTTTTGTCCTCCCTGAGCCCACCTGGCTTGTCAGGATTGACACCTCCACACCCAACCCAGCATTGCACCAAGCCAGCCCCAAAACATGATGGTGCTTATGTTGAGAACCACGTGCAAAATGCCCCTTCTCCATCCAGACACCTCCAGGGCAGCCGGCGCATCCCGTTTTACCCGCTGTCCCCATTAAGGCATGAGGCCATTAGAAACTTAATGGGTCTTTCAGCTCGTGAGCTCGGTGGGGATCCATCAGATGACTTGGCCGCACAGCACGGGGACCACTTCGGGGCCACCGCGTCGCCAGCAGCGGGGAGGCACAAATCAGTCCCTGCTGTGCCCAGTGCTGTTCATCACCGCGCTGCAGCCCCACCGGTGCTGCTGGAGCTGAAAGGCAGGGTGGTTAAATTGCACTCTACCACCGGCCAGTGCTAATTCTCCCTTAATTAAGGAGCAGCCTTTTGCCCATTGCAAACATTGCTGCGTTAACTCGGGAGGGACTCCAGAGCAGTGTCCCAGTTAAGTGAAATATATTGTGCTTCATAGCTAAAAGAAGAGGAGGCCCCAAATGATTAATGCTTCCCGGCCTCTGGGATGTGCACTGAGATGCTCAAGGCTCATCTTCCAGTGATGGGGGATTTTCTAACAACTCAGACCCTGTCTTTGAGGTACCAGTTCCAGGCTCACTGCTACAAACATCACAGTCAGAATTGATAACAGCTCTTATTTTCCCTAGAAATAGTTTCACGTGATACAAGAAGTTAAATCTGGTACTCCAGCCCTCCCCTACCTACGTGCACATAGCTGGGAACTCACTTCTACCCCCAAGTCATTCTATTTTGGTGTCTCCTTGACACCCCACCTCTCAGATGTGATAATTTTGAAGGAATTCCTGCTTTTACTTGGGTTTTTTTGTTTGGTTGGAATTTTTTTTTTCACAGAAGCCTGTGTCTTACAGCTGAAGAGAGAAGCTTTAAAATGCCAGCCCAGGGAATTACAAGCTGGAGTCCACAGGCATCCCTGACTCAGTGCTTTTGTCCTCCATCTGCTCCATCCCCTGGTTCTCCAGACAGGTCCCATTCCTTGGACCTTTGAGAACTTGCAGCCTGCATGAGGATATCACACTCTGCTGTGTGAGGAGGAAAGCAGAGAAGCAGAGCTTCCTGTGAGCTGGGGTTGTGACAGGGAAGGGAGGGGTTTGGGGTGCTCTTACTTCCTCTCCTCCAGGTTGGAGTTGGGATTCTTCATCTCCATTAATGCACAGCCAAATTTCTGCAGAGAAGAAATTAAGAAAAGGCCATCAGCTTTGCCCTGTTCTGCAGGAAACGGAGCAGTGACCAAAACCTGGGCTGCAGCTCTGCTCTCTGTTCCCAGCAGCCTGCAGCACCGTTGTACGGGGTGGATAAGGTCATAGCTCCCCAGCCAAGGGGCTGACACATTTGGTGTGACACTGACACAAGCAGTACAGGATGAGTTTAGCAACAGATTAGTTACTTGTTTCGCAGGGAATAAGTAGATACCCTTATTTCAGAGCAGGCTGGAGGCAGACTGGGACCAGCACCAGCTATCACACAGGACCCAGGACCATTTTGGGACGGTCCAGCTCAGGTTGAGCAAGAAGAGGGTGCTCCTCCCCACTGCCTCTCCTCTGCCCTCATCCCTGCTGTGGTCACCCATCCCTGCGCTCTGTCCTACCTCTCCATTCTCAGGTGGGTCTCCATTGCCAAAGGTGCTTGTGACCACCAGGACCATGGTTTCATGCTCTAGGTGCACAATGTCATACTCGTCCATGGACATCACCTGACAGAGACAGAGATCATAGAATCACAGACTGGTTTGGGTTGGAAGAGACCCTTAAAGATCATCTAGTCCAGCCCCCCTGCAGTGAGCAGGGACATCTTTAACAAGAGGCCTTTGATGGGGATATCTACCACCAACCAGTCTCCTAGGATGGACCCCAGTCCACCTGGGGACGGGAGCAGCATATCCTTGCTGACAGTTCATGCCAGTGCACTAGCAAAGATCTCCACCCAGGGAGCATGAGAACAAGAGCCTCAAGGGACATGGACCAACCATGGGGCTACCACCTGCAAGGCAGCAGACATATGCACACCACAGTGCCTGAGCCTGAGGGAGTATTAGCCAGAAAAATTCCCGTGCAGGCTTCAATCCAGACCCACAAGGTCACATCCTGGAAGCTGCTGAAGACCCTTGGCAGCTGGGAAGCTCCACATGGTGTTGAGCCGTGTGTTTACCAACAGCCATGGATTTTGCTGGGCCACCCAGATGTGCACCTAACCTTGCAGGGGCTGGGAGCTCGTACAATACCTTGGCATCAAAAGCGTGCTTGAAGATCTCACACAGAGTTTTTGCATAGACCTGTGACTTCCCTGTTTCAGTGGCATACAGGATGGTCGCTTTGACCCTCTTGGCCATGGCCTGTCCCATCAGCTTGGCTGAGAACTTCACAGCTCTAGGACACAAGAATAAATCCCAATGAGAGAGCTTCTTCCCCTGTTGGTGCCTCTAGCCCGGACTAGTCACATTGTTTTGTGGATTCTTAAATGAACAGTGTGCCTTAGAAACTGCAGCATCACTTCTGGTTTTGTTGTGATGTGCCAAACAGGGGAGCTATGGAAGAGTCTGCCTGTCTTGACTTGTCAGAGAGGATGACTAGATGGAGGGGGGGAGAGTGAGAAGGGGGGTGTGGTTTGAGGACAGCGCTGAAGAAGTACCTGAATGGGTATAGGGAGGAAAATGCTAAACCAGCATGAGGAGCTCCTCCTTCTGCAGGGGCAGAGAAGCAGGAGAAGAATGAAGAACAGCAGTTGCTGAAAGCAGTGACCAGGTAACTCAGAGGAAAAGCAGGAGACCAACCACAGCCCAAGCTACAATAGCTTCTCCATCTCTTCATACCCTTAAATCCTCCCTGGCTGGCTTTGTGCAGGAGGCATCCTAGCCGAGTAGAAGTACCTGGGCTCCACACATCACACATAGAACCCCAAGATACTGAGAAGGTCAGACGAGGATGTCTGTAGTGCCTGTGATTTGCACTCTACACTATGAACTGTCCTCACAGGAGCAGCCCTCCCGAGGCTCAGAGGTTGCACATTTATTTGAGCGTTTGCAGGGCTGTGTCTAGCTGTCTGCCTCCTGTGGCTGCAATCGTGACTGGATGCGTTTGCTCCCGTTCTCCCCACTGGCTCAGCTCTGACAGCAGGGCAGAGGGGCCCTGAGAGGTCACCGGCCTTGCTAATCTTCGCCGAGGTGATGCAGAGCCAGAAGCACCAGTTCCCTGTCTATGCCAGCACTGCTGGCTGGGTTGGCGTCAGTGGGAGCGCAGCGATGGGGGACAAGGGAGGCTGTCATGAGCCAGCTTTGGGTTGCACGGTGGGGCACCGAGCTCGGTGTGGCAAGTTAGTTATTTTAGGGCCACTCATAATCATATCAACATCTCCTGAGTGCAGAATGTCTTCACCTTTTCTCAGAGGACCACTATAACTTTAAATGGGGCCACCAGGAAGGCAGGAACCTGCCCTGGGTGACCCTTCTTTAGCAGGTGGGCTGAGTGAAATATCTCCAGAGGTCCCTTCCAACCCCTAGCATTCTGGGTTTCTGTGACTCTCTGATTTAGCCTGGTGTATTGCAATAGGGAAAGGGAGGCTTGAGGGACCACAAAGCATCTCTGTGGCCTTTGCAAGAACAAGGACTGCTTGATTCATTTCAGTGGGGTGATCAGACACTGCCCTGGCTGGTCATGTTCAGCAGGACTCCTGCATCCCCTTCAGACAAGCTGTGGGGCATGGAGATTGCAGCCCAACTTCCCCCTGCCAGGGAGCAAAGAAATGTTCTAGCTTTGGCAAATGACTTGGGGAGGAAAGAAGAAGTAGAACCCCCACCAAAGTCAGTCAGCCTCAGGAGCATATATATTTGCTGCTACACAATCTCTCCTCAGTGTAGTTCTGCATATTAAAGATGCCCCTTTGCTTTCCCGTGACTTAGTGTCCCCTGTCCCCAGGGCTTACACTGGCCCCAGGGCAGGCAAGGGGCAGGATGGGCAGGGGCTGCAGGTTTGAACACTCTGATTTGGCCAGACCCAGCACAGCCTGTCTGAACAGGCATCAAAATCCCGCTGCGGCCAGTGCCAAGTGCAACGCTCGGGTCTGCTGGGCTCAGTCCATCACTTGCTCAGCTGAGCAGCTCACATCCAGGCAGGACGAATAGTGAATTATGAAAATAATTGTCTCGCCTACATCAGGAACAATGGAGATTTTTTTTTTAAATTACCTGCCATGCTCACATTTTTATAAAACCATTTATCAAGCGCGCACACAAATAAAAACTCTGCTTCTTCTCACTCAATGGCTCAATTAATCTTCTGTGCTCTCCACCAGCCCCAGGCTGCAGCCCAGACCCAGGCACCAGTGTCAGCCTAAGGAGCACATTCATCAGCTGCTGATCATGTTTATGGATGCACCATGGAAAATAGCTTACAGAAGGTGACAGCTGACGAGTGGGAACAAGCTGATAGGGGCAACTCGGGGAGACTGAAGCGTGGGGAGATGCTGTGAACAGCACAAGGCCACCTGGCAGCTTGGCCATAGATATGGGGGGTAGACCCAGCCACCCCCCAGCCTTGGCCCAGGGCTCTGCTGCCATGGAGCCAGTGACTCCTACAGGAACCTCTCTGTCAATGGTCTTTGGGGGAGGTAGTTGGGTCAGGATCAGCCAAAGGGTCCAAGATACCCTTCATTACTACGCCCCTGCTGACTAGGAGCCTTGGCAGGGGAGAGTGACTTGTGTGGCCATTACTAGGGTCAACTGGCCATGAAGCGCAACCGTCAGCTTGGCCCTGATCTATCTGCTACCTGAAGGGAGATTCCTCATTCCTATCACCCCTCTCCTTGCAAATGGGGTGTTTGGAGTTTTAGGCTCGCGCTGAAGACAAGTGCTCCTCAAATAGATAAAGCAAAAATATAAAAAGAGAAATATGGACACGAGTTTCATCTCCCTTGTGCCAGCACAGCCCTGAACAGTGATGGGTGAGCTCTCTGCCTCAGGAGGCTATGAAAGGAGATGTACAGCCAATATACCCCCAAGAAGTGAGAAAGCCGTTCCTGACCACCTTACTGGAGAAAGAACCAGCCTGGGAGAAGAGACTATATGCAACATCACATAGCCACACACCTTTTGGTGGTCTAATGGGGTGTTCAGATCACCACCTGTTTCTCCAAATGTCCTTCCTGGCAGCTAAAGCCTCCAGTGGCCTGAGGTCCAGGCTCCCACCCCATCAGCTTGTGTACATCTGTAGGGTAGCACTATCGAACAGCACAGCAAACAGAGCTGTCCAGGACCAGGACTGGCCCCAGACACTCCAGGGCTTTTCAGACCCCACTGGTACTTACTTTGCTAATTTCTTAAAGCCAATGGCCCTCTTCTTGGTAGGTGTCCCATTGACCCCTTTCCAGACATGGGTGTTCCAGGGATCAGGCTAGAAGAGAAGAGCATCAGCAGCTGATGGGCAGCACTCAGAGCTTTGAGAAAAGCTTTATCTGCAGCACTGGGCATTGAATTCCTCTAGTCATGAAGGGGAGGACTAGCTGGCCACTTCACAGTTCTCCATCCCTAATCTTTGGAGCCCCATGGGTTTCTTGGCAGAGTTGGGCAATGGAGTATGCACAGAAGAAATATGATATAATAAACTCTTGCTGGCTTGTAACAGCATCTGGACAAATGCTTTCCAGCCTCTGGGATGAGCAATAATAGGCCATAGGCAAAAAGCAGGCAGACAATGCCAGAAGGGGAGAGGTGACGGAAACACATCCAGGAGAGAAGGAGGCTGAAGAGAGACCTTCTCACTCTTGACAACTCCCTGACAGGAGGTTGGAGCCAGGGGGGTTGGGCTCTGCTCCCAGGGAACAAGCAACAGGACAAGAGGAACTGGCCTCAAGCTGCCCCAGGGCAGGTTCAGGTTGGAGCTGAGGAACAATTTCTTCCACCCCCTTCAGGGTTGTCCAGGGCTGTCCCAGGCTGCCCAGGGCAGGGGTGGAGTCCCCATGACCCCTGGAGGGGATAAACTTAGAGATTTTTAACACTAACTAGAGCTTCAAATTTGTAAGATGTTCTTGATTTCCTATT
>JAAGNO010023332.1:0-23370 GCA_033439905.1 Ceryle rudis | reverse complement strand
AAATCAGCAAAATTTATTAATAGAATTTCCTTATAAATTAAAAAAAAAAAAAAATCAGTCTCTTTTTCCCCAAGAAAATGCTAGCAGTGCCTAGATATTTTGGCTAGTTCCACTATATTAGCCAGGATTTGTAATAAGAATAAAATAAAATGGTTTATTAAATCCTGAACAATCTGGAAAAATCCTTATTGTGAGGAAAAAAGTATGCTATTAGCATGTTTATATTTCTACATAGCTTGAAAATATGTTGCAAACACGCAACAGATGGTCTGACGTTATTTGACGTGTTTTAGTTTTTTTAAACCATCTGCAGCCCCATCCTCTCTAAAAAAAAATACAGCTTAGCTGGGATTTGCCTGCAGTTTATCAGTGAATTTAGATTGCATTTGCCACAGTCATAACAGCAGCTGCCTTGGCCCACCACCAAGCCCCAGTCACTTCCGAAACTATTATGTAAGCCCTACACCTAACAGCATTAAAACCTAAGTGTCATACTTGAAATGGTAAGAATATTTTAGTCAGATTTACTTAAGAGGTTATAAAACCCAGGAAGATAATCCTTAATTAATATTTAAAAGCTACAAATTATCACAGAAACATTTTTTTTTTTTTGCCTCTGGCTAAGAATTCTACTGCAAAAACCTGTGATATATTATGCAGATGGTAAACTGCAGTGCTTCAGACACCGTAATATTTTAATTAACTGTTAACTCATACATTAAAGAAACTACAGGGAACAAGAATTGCTAGAAGAACATTATTCACTGTTAAGAGAAGGAACTGCAAGCGAAGAGATCGCTGTTTCTAAGAGCGATTCAGCATTCTATTTGCTGAAGTTTACACATAGGTTTTATATAAAAGTATGCAGAAGTTCTAGAAGAAATGCATGAACTACAGACTCCTAATGAAGCTGCAATCAGCCTGATGTTGCATTCAGACTATGCCTGTACTTGCAATGACAAAGCTCGAAGACAGACCATACCGTTGCACTTGTTGGATCCTGGAACGCTCTAGCTGCACCATCCTGCTGGGGCTCACGTGAAGCAGCAGAGCAGTTCAGCCCTGAGGTGTTTGATGGTCCAGCACCAGACTTCCTGGATGAATTGACTTCTGCCTACAAGGAGCAGATATGTACACTTCAGAGATAGGACCAAAATTGCTCTAAAATGATATGACTTATTTTGGAATGTCTATTTTAATGTATGGAGAATGTAAGACTTACTGAAATGTAATAATTAAGTATGCCAACTGCATTTCAATTACACACCAACAGGTCTGAGCAATTCATTAGAAATAAAACTAGATGTGCAACAGCAGTTTAAAAAACCAATTTTAAGTTTGTTTGCACATAAGAACAAACATAACGTTCAAAAAAGTGCACGAATGATTAGAGCAAGAAAGAAAAAAATCTTTAGAAGATCCAGGACAACATTATGCTGGAAGTAACACCATTTTTAAAAACTTGTGTTTCTCGTGTCCTTAAGTGAATGCTGCCTACTGGTGTTGTAAGTTAATATAACCAGTTTCTTAGCAGGACTAACCAGGGCCTGGTAAGTGTCAATTTAATGTGACTATACCAGTTGTGGGACCAAAGTTGCCTCAAAGCCAAAGTGGGCATATATGCACAGCACTACACTGTGTCAGGCACACACCCCTCCATTTCCAGTATTTACATTTCAGCACAAGCAGACCAAAAGAAAAAAATACAAGTCTTACAATACTGCTTTTGTACGTGTTTACAACACGTCTAATAAGCATCAATTCTCAGAATTTAGGTTTCACACTTTTGGAAATTTGAGACAAGAGATCAGTAGTGACATGTAGAAGATCACAAACAAACCTCTTATTAAAACAGTACCTATGCCTGCAATAATCCCTTGGGAATGGAGGAGGACATAGCATCATAGTCCTGAACTGAAACACTTGAAAATTTATACGTATCCAAAGAGTCCTGAGCAGATCAATTTTTATCAGCAAGCAGGTCACCTCCCAAGCCATGTATCTAGATCTCAATTTATTATAAACATGACAAGTCCAAATCTAATACCTGTCTTCAAGTGCAGGTGTAAGTAGTGGTAGTAGTAGTAAGAAATACACACAGCGTCTTAGAAACCAACCAGTTATGGTGATAACAAGCTGCAAGACCACAAGATAATAATATTCTTTCATAATACTATTTTGCACAAGGAAATTAAAATCCCTGTTTCTTGAGGTATATTACCTCCGAGAATACAAAAAAAAGGATCACTGAAACAACCTGAAGATAAATTTAAGATTTAAAATCATTTATAATTTGACAACACTGTACTTGACTACTACGAACTCTAACATTAGATAGGACAAGTTATTACTCAAACATGGACCAGCAAAGCAGCAACATAAGACTATGAATAATTTAAGCTGGAATGGACCTCTAGCTGTCACCTGGTCCAACTCCATCCTCAAAGCAGAGTCATATTCAGTCAAGATTTGAGAATCTCCGAAGTTGGAGATTCCACAGCCTCTCTAGGGAGCCTGCTCCAGCATTTGACAGCCCACAGGGTGAATTTCCCTTCCCCATATCCAGTTGCAAGTTCCTTCCCTGGAGCCTGTGACCATTGCTTTCCATACTTCTGCTTTTTCCAAGAGCTCATTTCATCTTTACTGTTAATTGCTATAAAGCACATACACAATAAAGTGTGCATTTGATTTATTTTAGCTTATTAAAGTACTAAGTTTGGTATGCTAGACTGAAGTCAGACTAACATCCAAAAAATTAAAGCACTTTGAAGTTCCCCAAAATGAAATATTTTTTTTGTCACCTAGTCTCTCTTCTCGATCCCTTACCTCTGCTCCCAGAAAAATTAGTGAGAACACAGATAGCAATAAACCAGCGTATTTAAACATAATAGTGAGGGTGAGAGAACTAGTTTTATTGCAAAATATGCTTTGTGATGGCAACATGTATATAAACCATATTGTTTTACAGTAATGCACATACTATTAGCTATCTTTTTGGTTTTTAAGTGGAATGGAATTTGTTGTATATAGCACCTAAAATGCACAAACCAGTTTTCAAGCCAATGTAAAGCTGATTTTTGTATTTTAAGTTATTTTCTATTAAAACAGAAAGGAACAAAGGTAGAAGCTCGCAGAAGCAGGAAAATTGTAATGAGTAGGTGTGGCTTAATTTTTCTCCTGAATTTCCTATTCTCACCTCAATACGACACATGGGTTTTTGTAAAGTTACCATTTTGCTTAAGGCCGGTATGAAATAATTTCTCATAATCCCAGGATCATCTAGAAGAAAGTTAGGAAATCACTTCTTTAAAGATCAATCTAATGTAGAGACTGCTGGTGTGTTTGCTCATGGAGAGGTACTCTCAAGCTACGTACTCAGCAATCTATTGTTAAAGCGTACCCCATAAATTGACATGGAATATATCCAAATGATAAAAAAATTTTTTATTTCCCTGCTAGTAATTCATACTATAAATGTGTCAATCGAATGCCTCGGCCTAACATCAAACAAAGAAACAACAACAAAGTCAAGCAAAGCAGAGAACAGGAAGCCTAAAAAAACCAAACCAAACAAACCCAAACTATAATCCCCAAAATTTGATTTGAGCAAGGGAGGGAAGGCACAATCAGAGGACAGAACTGATTACTTTGTGACAACCCCACAATGGATTGTAAAAGGCTGTAGAAACCTGCAGCTTTTGTTCATTTTTCCCTTGCTGAGTGCTTGTTCTTAGGAAGTGGAGTTAAAATATGTGGCTACAAGAAACACACCAATATTCTTCAGAGATTGATGTCCCTAAGTCTTTCATTTTAAAACTGAAAAAAAGGTATGACATGTAAATGAAAAGTTATTTCTGAAAGAAAACAAAACAAACCCCAAAAACAGAAAACACCAAACCACAACCAAACAAAACCAACAAACTCTGATGTTACTAGAATTTCTGCGATGAAGATTAGCAGTTCTTAGGCAAAAAATAATCACTTTTTAACCCTTATATATTGTAAAAACAGCCAGAAGCAGGCAGTCCATTGCTTCTCTGAGCAGCCCAGCTTTAAAACTCTGTCCCTGTATCTCCCCATCTTCGTAGAGTATTTTGAGATGTTTTTATCATAATCATTATCACACAGAGACCCAGCCATGTCAACAAGTCTAGATGGGAGATCGCACAGGAATACACAGGTCCTGCAAAACAGGCAGTAACACTCAGTAGGAGGCAATCTTTACTCCCATGGCTCACAAAAAGAAAGAGCAGTCTTTAGGACAGCATTAGAAGAACATTGGTGGTAAAAGGGGACTTACTAGCCTCCCTGACCTTAGTGAGGAGGTATTATGCACCAATGTCACACTGTGATCGTGTATTTCACTGTAGTTTCCTGCCCTCATGCACAGCAGTCTTCCTTAGTGGCTGATTTAAGAGTTTAGTGGAAAACCCAGTGAAAACCACCACCCTGCATGCAAGACATGCAATCTTCTAAGGCACGTATTTGGTGAAACAAACCTTAATTTCATTGAAACAAGCTAGAAACACATTTTTGGGTTACAGCAACTTCCATACCAGTATTCAACTTTCAGTATCTTCAGCTGCAGACTGGTTCAAAAGAATTTGCAGCCATTTTTCAGTAGGAATATGTTTTATTCCTTCCATAAGCCAAAAGGAGATTAAAAAAAATAAAATGAAAAAAAAAAAATCACAAAGAAAAAAAAAATTTAGGTTAGCTTTGCCCAAACTTTCCTAGCACTTAAGATAAAACTAATTTTGGAGAATTTAATCAAGTTGTTAGTGACTGAAAACATGAAAGTACAAACAACATAGTCAGGCACTTTTTACCACAGTGCTCACCAGTGAAATTCAAAATAATCAATTGGTGCTTGAGATGGACAATTTATTAGTTGGCATATTGCCAGAGATCCACTCTGATTTTTCTCTTTCAGACTCTCCTAAAAACCAGGTTTCCACACAGTGATTGGTTAAGGTTTATGAAATAAAGATTTTTTTCCATGCAATTTACAAGTTTTTCCTCAATTTTTTTTTTTAAATTCAATTCTATACAACACAGATAAAAGTTAAAACAGTGACTTCACCTTGAAGTTAATTTGTCTGGCAAGTTCTTTAGCCTCCTTGTCCGCCTGGCTTGACACACTTCCGGACGTTAGTGGCAAGAGGGCTGTCTTCATAGATGTGCCACACATTTCGCAACAGAAGTCTTGTGACCTGGCCACAAATGACATCGCTCAGAATAGCATGTTCTCATAATACTATTGTGTGCTTGTTTAAACAATTTGCACAACAATCCAGAGAGACAAGGGGTGTCAAGACTAGTAGCTTTAAAGTACTTCACTCCGCCCAAAATCCAGAATATCTTATCTTAAAAATCTTAAAAAAGTAATGTATACTAATACATTTTCCTTCATCTCATTTAGGAAAATATTAACAACTGACTCACATATTGCTATTATCTGTACTTTATTGATAAATTGTAACTTTTAGAATGGTAACAAATTTAATTTGCTCTCGTTATAAAGTAAGTTATAAAGATGTACAGATCTATTACTACATGTACCATATTGGACCCAGGATCTTACGCTCAAATCTAGGAATTTCAGCTTCTGCGAGATCATTACCTCTTCTATCTTGCACACATCACGTGTCTACAGGGCACGCTGCAGGCAGCTCTCCCAGCCAGTGAGAAAGCACAGACAGTATCACAACCAACCTGCTAAATGCTACCTCTCAGCAGGGTTTATTGGCTTTAGCTGGCACCCTGCTAACAGGAAAGGTGCAGTTCCCGACTGGATCAGATTACAGGCAGAATAAGCTCACGGCTGCCTGCGAAGTAAGGTACTAGTTACAGTTTGGAATACTTTGCTTCATAAAATAGGGATGTGGTTTTTCAAGCACCTTCTCCTTCCCAGATGAGGAAAGGAGAAAGACTTAAAAAAGAAGAAAAACCAAGCCCCACAGGTGTAAGACTTCATTTCAGGATAATCACAGAATAGTTGATGTTGGGAGGCACCTCTAAAGATCGTTTAGTCCAGTCTCCTTGCTCAACACATGGTCAAGCAGAGTACATTGCTCAGGTCTGTTTCCAGTCACATGTTTAATACCTAGAGATGGACAGAGACTCCACCACCCCTACGGGCTACCTGTGCTAGTGCTTCAACCATCTTCACAGTTAAAAAGCATTTTCTTCATTCAGACTGAATTTTGTGGGTTCCAGTTTGTGCCCTATCACTGGATGCTACCGAGAAGAGGCTGGCTCTGCCTTCTTTACACATTCCTTTCAGATATTTGTACACATGGATAAGATCCCCTGAGCCTTCTCTTGTCAAGGCTGAACATTCCTAGCTCTCTTAGCCCCTCCTTGTATGAAACATGTTCCAGCCCCTCAATCGCCTTCACTGCACTGGATTCGCTTCAGTAAATCCGTATCTTTTTGCACTCTGACCTGGACACAGCCCCAGCCTGGACCCAGCACTCCAGATATCTTACCAGTGCTGAGTATAGAGCACTGGTTTTGACCACATCCCTTGATCTACTGGCAACGCTCTTCCTAATGCAGCCCAGGATACCATTAGCTTTCTTTGCTGCAAGGGCACATTGCTGCCTCATGGTCAGCTTGGTGTCCACCAGGACCCCCAGGTCCTCTCCAACCAAGCTCTTTTCCAGCTAGTCAGCTGGCATTATTCCTCCCTATGGGGCTTTGCTTTTCTCTTTGTCAAACTTCATCAGACTCCTCCAACCCACTGAGGTTCCTCTGGATGGCAGCACAACCTTTGGGTCTATCAGCAACTCCTCACAGTTTTGTATTGTCTACAGACCTGCCAAGGGTGCACTCTACCACATCATCCAGGCATTAATGACACTGAATAGCACTGTCCCCAGTATTGACCCCTGGAGTACACCAGTAGCAACCAACCTGCAGCTGTACTTAGTGCTGCCTACCTCAATCCTTTGAGCCAGGCAGCTCAGTTCTTAATCACCCCACTGTCCTCACTTACCTAGGCTGTACTTCATGAGTTTCTCTATAAGGATGCTAAGGAAGACAGTGCCAAAAGCCTTGCTAAAGCCAAGATAAACAATATCCACTGCTTTCCCCTTGTACACTAAGCTAACGATTTCATCATAGTCACAAATCTACGTTTAATTTCCTAAAAAAAAATTACTCAGAAGCAGTTGCTTCAGATTTTTTGTATCTTTGTTTCATTATTTACTGAAGGGAAATGATACATCACTGTTTTGGTTGTTTTCTCCCCAACTTACACCTACTACCAATCCCATCACACTCATTTTCCCACCACTCTGCAGTTACCACTGCATCACAGTGTTAACTGCATATCTGAGCCTGAATGTCATACAAAGATTTAATTTGACCACATAGTTCTGGGAGGAACAAAGCCTTCTCAAAATATTTTGTTTGACTGCAAATTTCAAGTTTGCACAATGTTCAGGACAAAAAAAAAAAAAAAATACACAAGGCACAGAACTTTTTTTTGTATTTGTAATACATACAGAAGAAAAGATCGAAGTCACTTACGTTCCACTCAATGCCATACCCTAAGAGAGAGTACATATATATGTACCTACAGTAACACAGTCCTTACTTCTTTGCAAGAGCTCTTCTTTCTTCGGGTGTATAATCTAGAGATCCTATTGCTCCTTCACCTTTGGTTGGCATAAATCCAATAATGGCTAGTAAAGCTGTTCTTACTGAAATGGGAAAACAGAGGTAGAAACAAGGTTGCAGAAACAATTGTTACTTCATCTCACTCTACACAAGGTTGCAGAAACAATTGTTACTTCATCTCACTCTACACTCAGTACAGAAAAGTCACAGTTTTGCGTGTGAAACCTCATTTTGTCCAAAGAAGTAATTCGAATTTCATAGAAGCGGCACTTCTATGTGAATAGAAAGGTAAAGTCTTACTCTTCCATCAACACCACAGAGAAGAAAATATAAGCTGTCACAAAAATCATGCATCAATATAAAGATGAGAGTTCCAAACTCTCTAAAAATGGTTTCTGAAGAAAAATTTAAGGCAGAATTAACAGGGAGGGGGTATTCCTAAGGCATTCTTTTTGTACACATTTTGTATTACACACAACTTCTGCAATTTAGTGCACACAATTTCACTGTTTTTCTTTTATGCAGTCTACCACAGAATTTGTTCCTTTTATGTCATCATGCTGGGGAAGGAGCCTACTTCAACACGAGTAATAATGCATAACAAAACTGTGATCTAAAACATCCCTTTTGACAATATCTATCCTCCAATTTCATTTTCCATAGTCATGAAATTTAAGAATTCAAGACACTTTGCTAGTAGACTTAGTAAATAAACATCACATGAAGAGAAGTATCACAAAACAGAGATATTTATACCTCCTACTTAGAAGACAGGGTTTTCTACTCTAAAAAAACCCTAAGAGACTTTACAAAAATTGAATAGTGGTCTGCTAGAAAATTCCTAGAATCTTATCAACATGTTTTAGAAGTGCAACTGATATTTAAAGAGTTTATTACATAAACACAGAAGTATTGCCTTGGATGAATTGTGCCAACTCTCAATTTCTGTGATAATGAAACTTTAAAAAAAGGCAGAAAACATTCAGTTATTCTGAACTCAGAACCATGTTGCCTTTTCTCTTGAGTGTTCAGAAGCACAGCATCAGAATTAAAAGCTGACCACACCAGCCTCTATCAATATTCAATCTGCTTTTAGTGATTATATGGGGTAAAACTATAGGATTTCAAGTATTTTTATAAGAACAATTTTAGAAAACAAAGCACAAAACCAAAGAATATTCTAAGTAGTCTAAGATTTCTTCATAAGTAGGAGTTTACCATCACCCCTCAACTTCTCAACTCTTTCACCCATTCACTTAATACTATTCCCAAATCCTCCTGTGTTGCTCTTTCATGACTTCGCATTTCTCAAATTCTCCCATACTTTTACTCCCCCCAAATCTGTTTCATTTTCTACTGTAAACATTCTCTGTGAGATTGTTTTCAGTTTAAAGATCTAGTTGCTTGATGGGGATAATTAATATTTTCCAAATAATTGTTACTTACTACTCCACGAAGGCTGCCATGTTTCAGGATGATGCCCTGAGATGCTTAAACAAATTTTCTTCCCCACTTCAAACCTGCCATTGGCCTTCAAAGGAAGAAGAAGGACATAAAAAAAACTGAAGTTAACTTGTTTTTCTTGGTACAAGTTGTAAAAATCATCATCAAACAAATCTATGCAAACAACACTTGACATTACTGCCAACCTCACATAACTGTCATTCAGCTTTCTGAACATCTACCTCTATTCGTGCATGAAGAAACCCTTAACTGATACCTCACTCATCCCCATTGTGACATGGTGGCTCGCCTGTTGCTTCTGTAACCCAAACACTGCATGCAGAGAAGCCTGAAAAGCTACAGCTCTAACAAAGTAGACGCAAATGCTGGCCTTTGCCCCAAACCATAGGCCTCCCTTCCTACACGTGACCCACGTCTCCAACGGAGGCCATCAGCAATATGATTATTCCCAGAGAAAACTTCCATTTCTTAGGTGCAAGACTCGATGCAATTACAGAATGCCAAAAGGACCTTGGCAGATTTCTGGTCTTGAATTGGCAGTGTAAACTGTACTACGCCACCCTTCTTACAAAAATAACATTAGCTTAAATGCCAAGAATCTCTCTCTCAGACACCTATGGCTAAACTGACCATGTAAAAAGGAAAAGCTAGTAAACAAACTTACCGTCAGCAAAATAATGCTGGGTGGTTTCATGGGATATTCAGGTGGCAACACTATTCGTCCATGATAAATCCCCCCGTCGAAATCTGAATCTGGAGGGCCTCTAACAGTAAAGTGCCATTCAAAAAGATTATCCTAAAATGCCCCCAACAAGAGGAAGGAGAGAAGAAAAAAAAAAAAAAGAAAGAAAATTGTGTCAAAGACGTAGACAACTAAACATCATTCTCTTGAACAAGGACAGACAAAAGAAACAGTGCACAATAGAAGTTTTAAGAACCACAGAATCATTTAGTTTGAAAAAGATTTTTAAGATCATCAAGTCCAGTAAACCTAACACTGCCAGGTCCACCACTAAACCGTGTCCCTCAGCACCACATCCACATGTGTTTTAAATACCTTCACGGATGGTGATTCAACCACTTCCCTGGGCAGCCTGTTCCAGCGCTTAACAACCCTTTTTGTGAAAAAAATTTTACTCGTGTCCAATTTAAACCTTCCTGGCACAATTTGAGGCCATTTCCTGTTGTCCCATCACTTGTTACATGGGAGAACAGACCAAGACTCACCTTGCTACAACCTCAGCCTTTTTCTCCAGGCTAAACAGCCCCAGTTCCCTCAGCTGCTCCTCGTAAGACTTTTCTCTAGACCCTTCACCAGCTTCACTGTCCTTTGACATGCTCCATCACCTCGCTGTCTTTCTTGTAGCGAGGGGCCCAAAACTGCACACGATATTTGAGGTGCAGTCTCACCAGTGCCAAGCACAGGTGGACAGTCACTTTTCTAGTCCTGCTGGCCACCCTATTTCTGATCCACGCCAGGATGTTGTTGGCCTTCTTGGCCACCTGGGCACACTGCTGGCTCATGTTCAGATGGCTATCAAACACCACCCCCAGGTCCTTTTCTGCCATGCAGCCTTCCAGCCACTCTTCCCCCTGCCTGTAGAGTTGCCTGGGGTTGTTGTGACCTAAGTGCAGCACACGGCACTTAGGGCTGTTGAACCTCGTACAACTGGCCTTGGCCCATTGATCCAGCCTGTCCAGGTCCTTCTACAGAGCCTCCCTACCCTCAAGCAGATCAATACTCCTGCCCAGGTTGGTGTCATCTGCAAACTTACTGAAGGTGCCCTCACAATTCCCCCATCCATGTAATTGATAAAGATATTAAACAAAACTGGTCCTGAGGTGATTTAATTTGTTTTTGACATCCTAATTTCAGAATCCAGACTTGTTCAGGTTTCTTTTATTCTGCAGTATTTTTCTGTTTCCATCAGACCTCTAAGGGACTAGAAGCCAATCATGGGTGGAGTTCCTTAGAGGTGTAATACTATTCCATACCTTTATAAAGGATCTGGGTGACAGGGTTGAAAGAACCCCACTTTTGTCAGTCATGTGAATGACAGCAAGCTGGGAGATACTATACATACACTAGAAGGAAGGGCTACCATTCAAAGAGACGTGGACAGACTGGAAGATTAGGTCAGCAAGTGCTGCATGAAGTTTAACAAAGATGGAAGAATCCCATGCAGCGGTACAGTCTGGGGTCTGACTGGCTGTGGTGCCCCTGCAGAAAAAGACCTGTGGATCCTGGTGGACAACAGACTGAATATGTACAATAAAAGCATCCTTGCAGCAATGAAGGCACTGAAGCAAACTATACCCTGAGCTGCATCAACAAAAGGATAGGCAGCAGATCAAGGGATGTGATTATTCTACTTGACGTTTTTTGGCCACAGCTGTGACACTGTGCCTGGTTTCGGTCCCTACAGTTCAAGAGGGACTAAAAAACTGGAGAGCATTCAGGATCCACCAAGGGCAACATCAAGATGGCAGGGGGGTTGGTAAAGTTTAAGTATGAGGGAAGGTTAAAGGAATTAGATTTTTTTTCAGCCTAGAGAAGTATATATGTGGGGGCAGTTATTACAGCCTTCTAGAACTTAAAATGTAGGCAGAAAAAAATGAATGCGTGCCCTTCACAAGGATGAAGCGACAGGGCAAGAGGATATGGGCAGAAGGTGAATCCAGGGAAAGTCTCTCTGAATGCAAGAAACAAAACAACCAAAAAACCCCCCAAATAACAGAACAAACAAAAAAACCAACAAAACAACAACCAAACAACAACAAACACACACACACACAAAAAAAAAAACCCAAAACAAAACAACCCTCACTGTGGAAATAGTTACACAGTGGTTGCCCAGAAAAGTGGTGTTATCTTGCTTGAGGAAATGTTTAGCACTGAGCTTGACAGGTCCTTGGATAAACTAATCTAAGACTCTGCTTGCAACAGGAAGATGGATCAAGCAGTCAAAATCAAATGGAGAGCAAGAGAACCAACAGCATTAAGACTCTGGTTAAAAGGACAAAATCCTGTAGCTTTCTGGTAATTTTCCTTACACACTGGCTTTGTTGAAACCCTCAAATTGATTCAAGCTCTTCACTCTCATCTTACCAATTACGATAAAAATAATTTTATCACAGACTGATGGAAAACTGAGTCAACTAAGGGAAAGCTGAGTTTTGTCCCAGTGCATTACAACTTCTGGAGAACTGAGGGGAGACTCACCCCAAGAAAGAACATTAATGACAGCCTCCATAAGCCCCTTCCACGCCCATATCAACACTGGGTCTTGACTCACACACCAGAAAATTCCCATCCTCTTTTGCTTCTCCAAAACCAGTTTTGAAGCACCTACTGTGTCTTACTGAGCAAGAGCTACACTTTAAAATCTGGATTATTATTTTCATTTGACATATAAATAATTTCTCTTTAAACATTATTTTGTTTAAGCTTCTAACCATCAGAACTTCCCTGTCCTCTCAACTGAAAAACTTAACTGGGTGTTTAAGACTTCAAGAAACTGCTATTTAAATGGAATCTAAACACTCTCTCTTACAGGGCAGCCAGAATTGCACCCACTTATGTTTTCCAGGCTTTTTTTGTATCATGAATCCTCATTGATCTCCTAGGCTTAAGTGTTTCATTGAACAACTCAGCAACTGAGCCAAATGTCAGGTTTGGGTATAAATGCATTATCCTGAAGTTAAGCTTTTTATGTAGTTTCAGGAAGAAGGAAAGGGAATACATATATTGGAACTACAATACCATGGAAATGAAATTCTAATGATGATTTTCATCATATGAAAAAAAACCCCCACAAAAATGAATCAATTTTAAAAGGATTGCTAGTATCTAGATATGTACATTTTAAATGCATAGGCATATAGAGAACTTAAAAGTATATGTTAATAGCATAGTCTAATTACAAGCTCTTATTTCAAACATACAGAGAAACAGACCTCCAACGGCTGTGCATGATAATGATCTGTAGGATCCTTCAGTTCTGCAGCCTCTTTCATCAAACGTTTGACAGCTGAAAAAGAGAAAGTGTAAGACATGAAAATGAAAAAAGATACAGATTTTTGACAAACAAACATTTCTTAAAGCTCTCCTTTCAGCAAACTCATCTTTTTCAGCACATCCCAGCTTCTTCACTGCATTTAATAATCCAAGACACAATATAAATTACTTACACTGAAAAAACCTGAAATGAGTTATATAAGCACAAAGTTATGAAAAATATGTTGCATGGTCACAGAGTTCCTCAGCACTGAACACTGGGACTAAAGTAGTTTTACATTATTAATTGGACCAAAGACATGAGGAAAACCAGGTGTCATTAATGGAGTTTCAGACTTTAAATTCAAGAGGTACAAGAATAATAGCCTCAATATTTTATCATAAAGGACACCATGTGTATCTTTAAACAACTGCTGAAAAGCTTTACCCTGACAGCCTCTGACATGACTACTCCCTTAATTATTCCAAAGGAGGTCACAATAAGATTTGAGAAAAACCAACACACCAGTGGTATGAAGACAAAGTTTTATACTAAATTGGAAAGTGCATATGCACAGACAGAAAAATTTACCCAGGGTCTTTATAATTTATAATACTACGGTACACACAGGTATTTTTCTACCTAAATTCAGCATAGTCGTTAGTCACCCTCTCCAATCTTCTATGTCAGAACCACCAGCATCATCTGTATTTTCTACATCTCTTTTTTCCTTCCCCTTTAGTAAGTTCTATTACATCACCTGTCTTGCCACGTGCCCTCACATGCATCATGCATTAATGCCTAATAAGTAACTCGGCCAAACTGAAGAGCAGACTAAACATAAGAACTACAGACAAGAAATTCAAGGGTGCCACCTCATTAATAAGGGTAGGTAGAAAGTTCTTACTCTCTCCTACTTACTGGAAAAAATAAGCAAATACCAGCTACCTCTTTAAGCATCTACATAGGAACAGCACCCCTTAATTCATCCTCCATATTCAGTTCCAACCATGCATGTCCCTCCCACTCATGTAATTATCTAACTACAAAGAAGTAGAAATGCTGCTGAAATTTTCTTACAGTGTAAGCATAGAAATATGGTGAAAATGAACCAGAGTTCCTCAATTTATAAGGATCACCACCTGACCGCAAGCTGTGTAGCATGCTCAAGACTCCAGGGCTTTACTCCCTTTCACAACACTGTGGGGGAAGCTACTCTAACCCTCCTGCAGAGAAATTTTGATTTCACTCTACTGTGAAAAAGTTCTTTTTCTCCTTCACACTTCTTGACAGCTAGAAACAACCCCTCAAAGTTTCTTACAACCCAAAAAGCAAAGAGACTACTCAGAAAGTTGTCCCAGTTCTGCTGCTGCCAGTGGGAGGTGTCAATTAAACACCCTGAAGAGCCCATGAGGTCACATTACAGGCAGCAGGGTCTGGGCTCTGCTGAACAAAAGTTTGTCTCTTTCATTTGCATTAAGGTTTACCAGTTCATTAGCGAGTAATAGTAAGAAAAACAGCCTGGACCAGAAAAGGCTTTGGACCCAGCATTGATTCACAGCCAACAAGCCTGGACACATGCCTTCAGAAAAAGAGTGGCATGCACCAGGATGAGTGAATTCAAGAGCAAACACCCAATGAGGCAAAAGGGTAGAAAACCAAGAACACATACAACAAAGCCTAACAAAGAGAGAATGGTCGTGATCAAGGCAGACAGTTGCAACAACCTCTGTTGCTCAGATTTCCCAGATGAGGGGCCAATACAGAAAAGAAGTAACAGTCCCCCTGCATCAGCATCACATGCAGTTACCCACATTAACTCAGGGAAATCTAACTATTAAGAGAACAAATAAATTTTCAATACCATTCTACAAAAGTCTACTGACACTCAAACTGGGCACAGGACCTTTGGCAATGCACACTGTCACTGAAAGTCTGGAGACACTGGAACAGTTTGCCCAGAGAAGCTGTGGGTGTTCCATTCCTGAAAGTGTTGAGGGTTGGGAGGGGCGGGGCTTTGAGCAAGCTAGTCTAGTGGAAAACATCCCTGCCCGTGGCCAGGGCATTGGAACGATCATCTCTGAAGGTCCCTCCTAACCCAATGTTTCTACACTGCTGAAAAATACCAACTGACAGGCTGCAAAGAACAAGCCTGGACTGATAAAGGTTCATTCTGAGAAAGTGTGACTCAGTGAAGCAAGCATGAAGTTGTTTCTTTAAGCATAGCTGCAGTATTATGAACACAGTCCCTCCTTTGGCTACTGAAAACCAGAACGGAAGGAACAAACATAATTCACAAAGTCTGCCTGCAACAAGTATAGGACATTCTTATCCAAACTTCATTAAAAGGTTTTGATATAAAATACGGTATTTCAACCCACTTAAAAATCACACTGCGTTATCTGAGTAAACGTTTGGCAATGGCAGTCCAGAAAAATGAGACCAACTCGAGTCCATTCAAAATAAAGAACTGCAAACTGTCAATAAAAGTCAAAAATATCACTAATTCAACAACAAAAAAAATTCCAATCAAAACATTCAATTTGTTGAAGACAGGTTTTAGAGACAAAATAATCAAGGTAACAACTGTCATCATGCGAAATAACTACACCTTCACAAGTACGTTTGGCAACAACTGACCATAATGTTCACTGAAAATAAAAAAAAAAAAAAAAAGGAGGAAATGGAAGTTTCTGGGGTAACTCTAGAAAGTGAAGGAGAGCTCCTGCCCTGGCAAGAGGTGCAGGAGCTCTCCACTGCTCTGGGGAGGAAAGAGCAGGTACTATGGGGCAGAAGCTCTGCCTTACACGTCTGCCCCTTGTTTTACACCAAACTTACCAATTTTTTCTCAAAGGCAAAATGCGGATGTTAAAAACCCGAGAATCAAATTTAAATCCACCAGCTTACTTTAGGATTCAGAGGCAGTGGAATAACGCAATTAACAAGCAAAATTAGTGTAATGTACGCATGTACAATCTGTAGATTTTTGTGTCAAAAACTTTGTGCTGATCAAATCCTACTTACTAATGTTTAGCTGAAGCTATCCTGAAACAATTGTTCAGTGCAACTACTTCTCTTGGTTATATCTTGAAGTCATATTCAAGTAGTCCTGCTATCATACCCAACTAGACTAGCTAGTTGGTAGTCTTCTGTATTTAATAAGGAGGGATTTTAGTTCATTTTTACATTATCAGTGAGCAGTACATGTGGCAATCAAATGAGCTGACTGAGGTTATATTAAGGTAAACATAACACACAACATTGCAACAGGATTTATTTCAGCATAACAAAGTTGCACACCTTTTGCCCACTGGAAGTTCAGAAAATGTGATACAAGTTCCAACTTGTTCCAATACTCAAAAACCTGGACACTGTCCTCAAGATCTGCCACAACCTGTCTACAGAAGGCAATGGTACCCTGATACAGGAGCTCAACAGGAGAAACAGACCTGGGCAAGGGGAAGGATAAAGGTGAGGTGAGTGATGTAATCAAACCCAATTTAGTAAGCACAGGGAAGGTGAGGTCTCAGTTCAGCAAAGCTCAGCCCTTAGTACTTCAGCACATGAGGAGACAGAATTTTGTACACACAAAGATGACTTCGGGATCATCAGTAAAACAAATTCACATTTAAGTGATACAGCTTGTGCGTGACAGAATCTTACTCAAATGGATAGCAATCATTCCATTCTACCAATTTTCAGTTCTTCTTTTTGAAAAAGAAAGTACTTAATAAACAAATAAATAAAGGAACCCAAAACAGCTGGAAGAAAGACAGAGATCTCCTAAGCATTCAAGTGGACTTAGCTGATCTAGAAAAAAAAAAAAGAATAAAACAATCTGACAGCTTTTACTGCTTCAGCAAATGCTTTCTACTGTTTTGTGTTGTTTTGTTGTGTTTGTTTTCTTTTTAATGGCTGCTTTTATTTTTTTTTCCTTCATTTTAAATACGATTTAGAGATTTACTCAGGAGAAATACAGAAATGGTAGTAATTTTTTCCCATGGCTCTGCTGACCAAGACAGCAAAAGTAAGGATCCAATTTATTTACTGAACCCAGGTTTTCCAAAGAATTGGTAAAACTGTCAAAGTTTCCCTGAGATTGAAGGTTTTATAACTACTGAGCTCACTTAAGCTATTAGTAAAATACAAGCAATTTTCATTATGTATTTGTCTATAATGATGCTACTATCTACAATTAGAAAAAATATTAGATGAGAATATTAGAAAAATTAAACAATGAAACCACACAATTAATTTGAGACAAGCATTAAGGCCCTTCCTTCAGTTAGACGGCATGTATGTCATGGATTACTTTTTGGTAAAGTCTTTTCAAATCCAACTAGCTTTGGTTTTTCTCCCCTCTGTTCAATACCTGAGCACTGAGCCAAGAGTGCCTGACCCATAGCTGGTGTAAGCACCACGAGTGACTTCAGAGCTCACAGAACACAGAGTCGCCTGCTGAACCATCACCACCAGTCCTCACAGCAGCCCAAGGCACCCAAACTGCCTACATACACATTCAAACAAAAATCCCATTTACTAAAGGGAGCTTTAAATTTCATGTAAGGGAAAAAGTAACAGTGAATCACAGTCACTCAGTAGTTCAACTATAAAAAGACTGGATCATGCAATTAATAAAAAAAGTGAGGATTAAATTTATGTATAATGTACATAGGATTTCTTGAAAGACAACAGCACTCAATGAGCTTTGACATTTTAAGTAAAAAAACCAAACCACTTTAAGTGACAGGGTCACTAAAGTTTACAAGAAAACACATAAAGAGTCCTAGCAGACTGGGGAGTTATGAAATACTTTTACTACAGCTCTTTGATACGGTATTTTTTAAAGCGGAGTAGTACTGTCTAGAGAATGGCTTATTAAATCTGAACATACAGAGACTCTATCAGGTTCACTGTGACCTGCACAGTGTCACTCAGTAACTGTGTCACCTACTCCATTGCGGAGGTGATTTTCCTGGACACCTCAGAACCTGTAAATGGTGATGTGTGACTATTAGTGAATTAAAAACAATAAAAGGGGTGAAAAGTGGCTTGAGAAAAAAGTACCCTGAAATATAAATTACAATCCTTTTGCAGAATAGTTTCAAATGGTATCTACTCTAGAAATAAACTCACGTTGCCACGCTTTCAACTGAGCTCCAGGTTACTAAAGCTCTTTTCTTCTCCTTCCACATTCCTGGTGTTTATTAATTTTCCCACCACCTTTCTTAACCCTTCTGAGTTCACATCTGTCTTTAAGTAGATTTTTGAGTTCCTGTTTATATTTTTGTATGTCTTTTCACAAAAATGAGACTATATTATTATAAATATTTGGATAGCAGCTTATAGTCAATTTTGAATCAAGATCCCATTTAAAGTTTCATTAGGACTGAGACACCTGGTCTTTCTTCATAAAAAAGACCACATGTCCGTGTCTCATCAACCCACAATAAAATCCCTGGCAGATGAAACTTCCAGTTGGGCAAGTCCGTAAATTTGGAGAACATACTACATACTCTGCTTCTTGAAAGCTCTCTTCCAAAGCATTCCTTCCTGCCTCTGTCTGTGATGGGACAGTGGACTACACAGCAACAGAAGTACGTAGAAACAGGTGTACTTGCTACAGACCATGCAAAGACTTTCAGATTTTTCAGTCTTCTGGAGCTAGAAAGCCAGCAGTGGAAGCAACCTGTAACACTAACAACCCTTCCCATACTGCCAGTGGCCACCTTTATCAAATCTACATCCTCCAGTGCTAAGAGGAATGGGCAAAATGAAGAAGAGTTAAAACTTTAGTTGCAGGTGAACAACACAACCATTTTAAAGTTATCTTCACTGAAATCTACTATAGTTTCAACATTATTCTAAACATCATAATGTGCAGAACAGTACTTCTCCATACCAGAGAAATCACACTTCTCTGTCTAAATAAAAGCAAGTGCAGACAGTGAAGTCACTAATCATTCACTGCCTCTGTGGTGTTCTCCACTAGTCAAGTTCCCATTTTATGCCAATCTTGTGTAACAAGATAAAAGAATTTTGTTTTTATGGAACCAAACTGTGCAGCTGCAGAACCGTAACAACTGTCTGGGTCAGCTACAGGTTGGAAAATTGCTTTTATTTTAACATTTGAGCGTCTTTGACTTCTGCCACAAAACAAACGGAAACACCGTTTGCCAAGAAACAGGCCAGCTGCTTTCCATCTTCAGGGTCTCGCATATCCTTTCCCAAGCCCCACAAGCCTCCCGAATAGCTGCTTTCCATCTTCACAGCCTCACGTATATCCTTTTGCAAGGCCCACAAGTCTCCTGTACTCATAGAGAGTATTGACAACTGTAATAAAAACAAACACACAAACCAAAACCTGAATACTTTTAATTAGTCTAATTCTCTCTTTCACTCTCAGAAAGAGCAGACCTTTAGTCCTCATTTCCCTCAAGAGCAGCAGGAAGTACCATACTCTTCCTGTAGTTACAATTCAAAACAACTGCTCAGTCAACACAAAGGACTATAAAACTTACCATGTAAGGTGCTTGTTGAACACACTAACATCAAACACTGTCTTCAACTTGAATAAAATAAGAAGTTGAATGGATGTTAAAAATTTTTCAAAATAATACCTTTATTTCATATATGGAAGGTACTAAGCAGCACAATATTGATTGTCTGTTTTATATTAACTTTATTAGTAAAGAACTGATGCAAGCTTGTTCACAAAGAACACTTTCTACTTGTAAGAAGTACAAAGCGGAGAAAGAAGTGCAATTTGTAGGAAAAGCAGTAAATGTATTGAAGATGACAGCTAAGAGGATGGTGATCTCGGCACACTGTGTTCCCTGTGTGTCCCAGATCCGAAAGTGCTGTCCCTGGGCAGCAAAGGCAGGACATGTATGCCACGCCTCCCTCCTCCAGTGCCCTCTCACTAGTCAAATTCTAGATGAGGAGGTCTGCTGAAAACAACAAAAACCCCACCCAAAACAAAATAAAAAAGCACTGCTTGTGGGCTCACTGTGAACAGCTATTCATAATTCTTCAAGTGTGTCTGTGCTAATTCCTGCTCAGAAGACTGGTGATATCCTACCAGAAAGAAGGAGATTGTCACTACAACAACAGTGACTATAAGATTTGGTGTCTGATCTTGCAGCAGGCTGAGGGTCACAGCCCTTGGAGGGAGGGGTGGGGGGAAGAAGTGATTATTCCAAGTAGCTGTCTTATAAATTTCAGAAAATAGGGATGTTCCTGAAGCACGAAGAGGATGAAGTCTGGTTTAGTCAGCTGAGCTTTAATATTGATGGGAGAGGTTTATCAGCCATATGGTAGCAGGCTGATATACATTGACTAATCCATTTTGAAATCCTAAGACAGAAAATAGCTTGCCCTTTTACAAGTGCCAAAAATAGACATAAAAATATGAAGCAACAGCTTAAAAGGCTTTGCCTTATTGAAGCAATACAAAGAAGCATGAAGTGTGGAGTTAGACACTTCTTCCCTTCCAAAATTTATGGTCTTTTGGGGAAGGAATTAAAACCCACATTCATAAATGGTGTGAGGAGACAGCTTCAGGTGAATGCCCCCATACCTCCTTGTCCTTATAGAGGGTAACTGACAAGAGTCAGCAGCAGCTTAGTGCACCATCCTCATCAAGCCCAGACCTGCGGTGGCCACGATGTGTTATCTGTGGTAGACCAAGAGCTGCCAGAGCACCAGCTGCGCTGCCTCTCATCAAGAGAGACACAGGGTGCAGGGGAACAACTTGTTTCATGTTGTGGAGATTTACTGTCTTTTCAATACATTTGGATGACCTAACATGAGCTGGAGAAACTGAGATAAGGAAGATGATGAATATATTGACCAGGAGCAATTAGCAGCAAGACAAAGCAGTGCAGCAGTATTGCTCTTCACACGGTCTATTCAACAGCACACAAAAAGCAAGGCACTGGAGAGCCTAACTGATCCTCACTCATCAATCTGCTCTAGCACACCTACTCACAGAAGAGGGATCCGGGAACCCATGTGTAACCATAGAGAGGAGATGAAGTTCTGCTACAACTGGAGATGGTTCAAAAGGAACATCAATAAATGAATAGGTTTCTTTTAACAGAATTTTCATTTTAAATATGCGTTTTCTACAATATTTCAGATACAGGCTACTAAAAATCATTAAAGTAACTTCTAAAATTCTAAGTAGTATTTGTTCTCTCTAACACTGCGGAGACAGCAGTCAACATCTGCAACCAGTGTTTGCTCAAGTCCAAAAGCAGATTTCAACAGAGTAGCCTCTCATGCAGGTATTTTTTTTTGCTCCGTCTCAAGATAGCACATTCCAAATCCCTAAAGCTGACCTGGACCTAAGGGTTAGCAGCTTGGCTCTTCCTCTATTCAAGTCAGAGCAACAAGAACAACACACACAAGGACAGCTACCAGTTCTAAAACCTTAGAGGGCTCAGTTTTAAAATAATTCCTTCAGTCCGCAGAGGACAACCGTTTGAAATAGGAAAAACAGTGGATTTGGTTTTATGTATTCAGTGCATTTACATTAATTAAAACTACCTTAATATTAGAAGAACCCTATACTTCCATCTTAAGCCCTCAGCTGAATAGCAAGCGTAAGACACCATCGTTAAACTGCACACATAACCATAACGAGACAGGATTTTTTAAAACATACACAGAAATATTAAATAACTGCATACACTCATCCACGTGGTTAGCAAGAAAAGTGCCAGACTAAAAGCAATGGCTATACATAATTACAGTCAGCTCATTTTAATAGACAACAGCTGCTGAAGAAACGGTATTTATTTTAAATCTTTTTTTTTGGTATTTATTCTTTTTTGCCAATGTGTGAAATCTTTCATTAAAAACATATTGGCTATTGAAAGGAATGGTTTAAATCATATCATAAAGAGCTAAAAAATTATTTAAATCATTTATAGACTTTCAGCATCCATATGGAAAGAAATAATTTAATACATTAACATGCTATAGAGCATGTTTATTTTGGGGAAGCAACATTGACCCACTGTAAGAATCACTCATCTTTGCCAGGTAAAGTTCATTTTGCTTTGCACCAGCAGAGGTGCTAAAAAACAATTTCAGTAAAGGTAATTTTCTCTTGGTAACAAGGGGGACTAATAGCAACATGGGGGAAGAGCATTTCTAAATTAACCCACACTATTTTCCCTCTTTACCCAGGTGCCAGGAGCACATCATACGGCACACTACCACTATTTCCAGTGACGTGGCAAAGCCTAACTACTGAGAGTGTTTGTGTGGCCTTGCAAATTCACATATGCAACGTATCCAACATATCTCCCTGAACGAAATAAATAAATAAAGGTCATCCTTCCTGATATTTTAAACTGTAACAAGTACATCATTTGGTTTGTGTTTTCTTATTTTTCAGTTATGCAACTTGGGCGTGAAGGCAAGGGACATAATTTAGCAATAGATACATCATCCGCATGAAGCACATTTTGTAAATAAGCCTGTCATTTACATTTTTAAGGTACAAGTCATCATAATGTTGAGTTTCTCCCCACTTGCCATGCTAGTAATAGGACAGTATGATTAAAGTATAAAGCCACTACTCACCATAATAGTATGAAGATGATTAATACCTACTTCTCAAAACTGGATTAGGGGAAAAGCAAGGGCAGGACAGGAACCGACACACAAACCCAACCAGCCCTTACAAGCTGTGGAAGGGGTTTTGCTTCAGCAGCGACAGGCCTCCTGCTCCTTGGGCAGCTCCCAGGAGGTGAAGCCCAGCACCGGCAGTGATGGGCCACTGCTCCCACACAGCTGTACAGTAGGAACCTGACCTGTCCTCAGTTTCCCTTCCAAGGAAGCAAAACCTTCCCTTCCAGCACTGCTTCTCAAGACATCTCCCCAATCTCTTGAGGCATCCCTCTCACTTCTAGGCTTCAAAATAAAGTCTAGGAGTTATAACTCATGAATTTTAACATGGAAACTCATGAACAAACACACACGTAGAAGTGTTTTTCTACATGCTGTACCTATGAAACAAACTGAAGCCACAGAGATGTAACCTACGTCAATGTCACCTCACATGCACCTACTTGGAAAGGAGGTGACACCCAGGGGAACGGGGCACAGCCACCTGACAGCAAGTTCAAAGGTCCGTTTCCACGAGCCAGCCAAACAGCGTGGGCGGGCGGGCACCCACCCCCCCCGC
The DNA here is from genome assembly GCA_033439905.1 of Ceryle rudis. Lineage (NCBI taxonomy): Eukaryota > Metazoa > Chordata > Aves > Coraciiformes > Cerylidae > Ceryle > Ceryle rudis. The sequence continues at coordinate 84 of JAAGNO010023332.1, read as the reverse complement.
CCCAACCTCCGCCCCCCCGCTGCGGCCCACTCCCACACCCGCGCGCACCCACACCCCACACACCCACAAAAAGCCATAGGTAGC
>JAAGNO010023331.1:7169-28147 GCA_033439905.1 Ceryle rudis | reverse complement strand
CCCTCCATCCCTTTTTTGTACCCCTCCAACAAGAACCCGCCCGTTTTTTCTCCCCCTTCCCCCCCGCCCCCCCCCCCCCTCCCCAAAGAGGGAGACAAGCAGGCTGTACTCCCGTTTAGAGAACCAGGAGCCGCTGTGACTCCCCGCGTTACCCTCAACCCAAGGCAAGTGGAGGTCGAGCGGAACAACCCCACGGCAGGAGCTGCGCCGCCTCTCCCCACCCCCGTCCTCGGCAGTGAGGATGCCTCGCGGTCCCCTGGAGCCCCCCAGAGCCCGGGGGCTATACCGGGGGGGAGAGGCAGCCGGCAGGGGCAGGCGGGACCGCAACGGGCGGAGCGGAGCGCGCTCCTTCCGCGGCGGCGGCCGTGCCCGCGGGCTGCGGAGCAGCGTTCGGGTCTTCCCCTGCTCCGGAGAGGATGCGGAGCGGAGGCTGCTGCCGCTTCCCTTCCCGAGAGCCAGCGAGCCGAATTTCCCGGGGTGTGTACGGTCAGCAATAAAAAGAGAAACGCACGATCCAAGTTAATTTTCCACCCCCGAAAGGAAATGCTGCTTCCTGTATTATGCAAGGCTGGTGCCAACAACACTGACACAGGAGTCTATTGTCCTTTTCACAAAGCCGTGGTGGGGAAGGACGCCTGAGAAAATAGTCCTTTTGCAAAGCAAGGAGCTTTTGATCTTTGGGGGGAGGAGGAAAAAAAGAGAGAGAGAGAAAAGCGGGTGTGCGGTGAGATAGATCTGGGAGGGATGCAGCAGGCGGAGAGGGGAGCGCAGCGCAGGCGGCCCTAGCCGGTGCCAGCGTGCCCCTTGCCGTACCTCCAGCCCAGCTCAGGAGGCCAGGATGCGCCAAAGTGCCTGCGAATGTCTTTCCTTTTCCATAAAAAACGATCACACGGCTTCAGCCCTACTTCTGATGTGTGCAAGCCGGAACAAAGACTCCAGGGATTAAGAGCCTCTTCCTGCCTTCCCCTCAACCCCTCACCCACCGGTTTAATGCAGATGATTTACAAAGCCTCGGTCACCGGGAAGGAGCTAATGTCTCCTCCCTCGGTGCTGGGGCTGCCCCGGCTCCCCCGCCGACGGCCCAGGCCTCGGGGACACGGCTACACGGCGGTCCTGGCCCTCCCAGGTGGAGCCGGGCGGTAACGGAGCCTCCCGTTACCCGCGCCCTCCCGGCCGGCAGTTTGGCACAAGCCGGGGGCTGCCGCCTCACACGGCTCCATGGGGGCTGGATCTCCGCCACCGAGCGGGCGGGCTGCCCCGAAGGGTCTCCCTCCGCACCGGCCAGAGCACAGGGTACACGGTGCTCGGGCCAGCTGCAAGCCCCAGAAGTTTCTTAGCAGGCAAAAGACAAGAAACATCTGAAGAAGAGCCGTGGTGTTTCCAAAAGCAGTTTGGGAGACATGCTTTCCTGCCAGAAGCTTTAAAAGTATCGTCTTTCTTTCCATTAAATAAGCAATAAAGGCTGAGAACACTTTATTCCTACTCTAGAAGGATCGTGTCAGTTCAAAAGAGGGTGTTTGGATCTTTGGATACACAGGTTCATTCAATGTTGTTGATGTTATCCATTGTTAAATAATTCTTAAAGAGTTAATCTTTCCTTAAAAGAGCTTTTAAAAGGACAATTCTTATTCTTAAAATAGTTCTTATGAACTTTCTTATTAGCTCTTACTAAAGGCAAGTTCCTGCCTTTCTTAATGGGATACAAAACCCATTTCCAAGGGAAGTCTACATCCAGCAAGAGCAGCAGGGTCAGGCTCTTGCTTTGACTGTTTTCTGGCAGCTGTCTGTCTGCAGGATGGAATCACTTTGGCCGACTAATGGGTTCATTATGAGAAAATGCAAATAATTTTCTTTAAATGGCCCTGCTTGCCATCAAAAAGAAAACCTAATGTTCCTCTTCACACATGTAGATAGACTCATTTAAAGGCATTTCAGGGCAAGAGGGTATGGGGAACCTTCAAGAATGATTATGAATCTTTTCTATATAAAAATAGAATGGAATTTCCCATGTCCAAGAGAAGGGCTCTTTCGAAAAATCCTAAATCTTGCCCAATTTTTCTGTCTCCTTTGCTGTGAAAAAAAACCAAAACAAAACAAAACCAAAAAACACAGAACAAAAATCCCAAAGTAAATCAGATCATCCACATTTCCAAAGGCTTGCAAGGTGCTTGCTGCTGAATACAGCTATTTGTGAATGACAATGAATATCATTCATGGCCTTCCAACCCTACAGCGGTACCCATACACACTTGCCTGCATCTACTGTGGCTCAGGTTTGGGTCTGCAATTTCTAGCACCATGCCTAACTCTGGTCCACGGTCCTTAGCTCCCATCTAATCTCAGATACAGTTGTTTTTAACGTCACCAGCATGCCAGCTCTTCAGGCTCTTTCCAGGCTTTCTATGGAGGCCAGACATGCTGCAGGCAGGAAAAGCTGTGCTCTTTCTGCCTGTGATACTGCCTACCCTTCCCCCAGCCCTTAGATGTGGGCAATTCAAGTTTATCTCCCACAGACTCTGCCACAGACTTCTGTTATCTGGAATAAGCCTCAGAGGCACAAATCCTTAAAGTCATTGAAGTGCCTAACTCCCATCAGAATGAGGGATGTAGTTGTCTAAATACCACTGATAATCTACAAAGTTGCTCACGATTTGTGTAACAGAGATCACGTAAGTACCTACACTCTGACACAGCCAAAGCACTAAGTAAAGTTTCCTTTATTATTACTGCTGCTGTTGCTAGTGCTATTATTCAACATCTGTGCTAGGATGTACTCACAAGTCCATGTCAGGATTTAGAAGTCCACTGGGAGAAGGAGCACAAAGAGAAAAAGTTCTGCTTATGAGATTTCAGAGCTGAAGAATACGCTGAAAAGGAGCAAGTACGTCTGACACAGAAGTGGTAACAACAGGAAGATTGTCATGTGCTGTCCCAGCACAGAAGTGCATTCAGCACACCAGCCGCCTTCTGCTTTCAAGGGTTTTTCAGGGCTCACAACAGAAGTAAATTTTGTAATGTTGCGAGTATGCTTCTCCTGCCCCTCTAATCATGGCTGGTCACTGGGTATCAGGCAATGCTTACTGGAACATCTGTCATCAAGCCACGGAAAAACAAGTTAGCCCAGCTTCTTGGGCCTCTGTTGGGAACGGGTTGGAAATGGGAGGGATCCTTTCCTTGTGTCCACCTATGTATGTATCTGACCTGTTGGCAAATTAAAAAGTGCTCTTGCAAATTTAGAACCTTTGGAAGTAGCTAGTCATCTGCTGCTTTACACTGGAGTCATCCAGCTGTGGAGGTAAGATGTCCATCATTTTGGTGAGATAGATGAGGCTTATTAAGAGAGGAAATAGGCACAGCCCTAAGGGATAGGATATACCAAATGAGCACCTAAAAATAAACTTTGTTTTTCCTGTTCCATGAAAGCTATTGTTGAAGTTGCCACAGAAATATTTCATAATGGTGAAACAAGAAAAAAACCAAACACCCAAGAGGTAATGTCTCCTTTACTTGTGTGTCAGAACAGTACAAACTTCGTAAAAATTTCACTGTGTTTGAAATAATCAGTACATCCAGATGGGGCAAATTTGTAAGTGTTCATCATTAATACAACTCAAAAAAATCCACAAACCCAGATCTGTTAGTAACAGATCTAATTCAGACACTTTAAGCTGAAGGTGTCATCTTGTCTTTGAGAGGTAAATCTGCACAAGATGTTATAATCCTAGAGGTCATGTAAAGATGAAATGATGTGTCCAATTTTACACAGCACAAGTGATAGGGTCAGAAAGTGAATTATCTCAGTCAGGTTAACAAAACTAGTCCTGCAAACAGACACATTTTTCAATCTCTTCCAGTATGTATGAGGCTCCAGTGTCAGAAATGTAATGCTGTGACCACAGGAACTCTGGAAACCTGTCTTCCTGCGTAGCTTGAGGTTTCTGTGTTGGAGAAAGTGTGAGCTCTGCTCGATGTTTTTCCCATGGGTGAGCATTCATAAGACATTTAAATGCCCTAGTGAGCCCAGGGACAGGCATGTGACTAAGGAGGTATGAGTTCACACTAAAGCCTTTCCCTCAGTTGGTTCTCATTTGGGTTCTCTATACTCTACCTAGTCCCTATTTTCATTAAAACTTTAAGTATAATTACCTTTAACCCATTCCTTTATATATGCTTTAATTAAAACTGGCCAACAGATTCCAAGTGGAGGAAGAGGCTTTTTGGTGAGGTAGGAACCATGTAGGTACACGCAGGTAGCTCATACAACTCTCATTTCTTTAGTAAACGATGCTAATTGCTTAGATTTTTTTTCTGTCCCAGTTATTTCTAAAGAAAAGCTGCAGCAGAACTTTATTCCCCTACTTTAGAGAATTTCTTCCAATTTCCAGCTTAAGTGAATTCCTGACAAGTTTACATTTTTCTGGTTTTATGCTGGCTTTGTCTTTTGATCTTAAATACCATCTATTTAGAGGTTTTTATTCCTTGGCAAATACTTATGTCAGATATGGAATCAACTTCATTTATACTATAATTGCCTCGTCTCAGAGGGCAGGAATGCCCTAGTAGACATTCCCTACACCTATCCCAGTCTTAACTCTATTTTTCTCAAACATGCAAAACTACAATGCATTTTCATGGCAGTTTCACACTGATGGGTCGTGATCGTTTTGAGATACTGAATACATACTTTTCTTTTTTCTTTTTCCTCTGTCATTGCCAATGTGTGATTGCCACACTTACAGCAGATATTTTAGAGGAATTTACTCAGAACAGAAATCATTGAACCATTCTGGTTCCTGGTCTCATGAAGTTGTGAGAATAGCTTGAGTCACAGATGTTTGTAAGTTATTTTAAGCATTATGTACAGAATTATTCTATTTTGAAAGTTGGTTTTATAGGGGATTTTCTGCTCTGTCATACATATGTACACAGAAATTTATAATGTGACACTTGCAACTATAGGGAACAAAAACTAGTTTTCATTCACCTTGCTGACGAAAGAGCTGAGTGTTGTCTGCAGAAAAGAAGAACACAATGAACAAAACACACTGCTATTCCAGGAAACAAACCTTTAAAAATGTAGCTGAAAGAGTTTTCAACTACCAAAACTGCATACTGTTTCAGAAGACAGCTGCACAACCGAAGTAAAAAGCAAGGTGCTTGCAAAAATCCAGTCTATTCAAAAATATCGACCTGAAAGTGAATGCCTAGCTTTGTGCTTCATGGGAAATGTACCTGTCTGCATTCCCGTCACTCCTCACAGGTAAGGATCCTGAAGCTATTTCCAAAAAAATCAACAGATGAACACTTACAACATTTTAGAAATGAGAAACATCCTCCTTTCTGAACCAGCCTACTTCTCTGTGACCACATGCTACTGAGTGCATGAAAAGGTTTCACCAGTCCTGCATGTCCAGGACGGAGTGCTCCTTGAAGGCCTGTGATGTGAAATATTTCTCCCTCCGGAGGAGAGGAATCTCTTAGATACTTCTTCATGTTCCTTCAGCGACCCCACCATTTTGGATGGCACACAGAGCTCAGTTTGGTTGCCAACCATAGGTGCCTACTCCCCTCTGTAATAACCTGGGGCATGTGAGCAGAGATGGCATGGGTCCAGCATGCCCAAGCCTCTCAGGAGCAATGGCCAGAGTCCAGGAGGGATTCTCTGGAACCTGTATGATAACTGGATGTCAATGTTTGGACAACTGAATTGTCCCTCAGGCTTCCTTCTTAACATGTCTCAGAAATGTCCATCTTCTAGCTAAGACACTGCTGAATTCTTTTGAAAAGTGTTGTAATTTAATACCACTTAATACCTGGTATTTTCTAAGGAATTTATTTTCAAAGACATTCAGGCCTAGATTTAGACTAAGTCCTTCTAATTGATGTTTTCTATTGTCTGCATACTTTTGAAGGCCTAGAGTGAGCCAATAGGAAACACAAGCCACGAGGAGCAAAGTGAGCACACAATCACACCCAGTGAATGCAAACAGACCTCAACTCATACTGGTAGTATCGTTAACTTTTGAACTGGAAATACTAAGGAGCTGAATGAGTTGGGTTGACTGAACAGAGCCAGCCTGGATCTGGAAACATATAGTCATGTTTGTTTGAAGCTGATTCTGCTGAAGACACCCAACCACAAACCACTCCATGGACTTGGCCTGGTCTTCACGAGGAAGTTCTACCTTACACACTCTTCAGTTTTGTGGAGACATAATTTTGATTTTTTACCTGTATTTTCTCCTAAGTAAAGGTGGCACAATGGTTAAGCTGGAAGGTCTTTAGGTTGCCCATTTCAGCAACCAAGCTGAAGATAGTGAATGCAGTTACTTCATTGTCAACTAGAAATATACTTCCTAGGAGGCATGAAAATTGAAACTTTTCCTAAACCTGTTTTCTTCCTGAGAGTGAGTCTTGAAGCCCTGGTATTGGTTTGCCTATCTTTTTAGCAGTGCTGAAAACCTTCTTGTGTCAGTTTATTATGCTATGTTTCCAGAACAATCAAGGTTTTCTAGCAATGCCCATTCTACACCCATCTATGCTTTTTCTCTCAGTGAAGTCAGCAACAATTCAAAATACAAGTCTTAAGTAACTGCCAGCAATTTCTACACTTGCTGAAATCCAAATCGGATGCCACTTCTACTTTCTTACATAAAACCTTACATAAATCCTTGGTAAAGTTCCTTGTTACAATGGCATACCGTAACACCTAAGATATTCTCAAAGATATTGGGATGGTGGTTGCCTAAATGCTGTCTTTACACTTATAAACTGAATGAGGAACATCTTCAGTTTTCTTTTCTCCATTTAACACTCTCTTTCAGTGTTTGTCAATCTTTTGCTAATGCAAAGAATACCCAGACTTTTAGATAAAAGAAAATCTAAAGACAGTCGCTACTAGGGTTGTTACAGAGCCTTTTACTTAATTCAGTGAAAAGTTTCTTAAACTGCCTTTTTTTTGTTGTTTATTTTCCCGCAATTCATTTGGCTTGCCTGCTTCAGTGGAGAATGCATGCATGTGTGCTTTTCTGGCAGAGATAGGGAAATTAAAATTTTTCTGTAGTTCACTGTGTCCAGGATCAAAATTAACCCACAGGCAGTAGCCTGAGGAATTGTGGTTGAAGAACTGATCTTCCTTTTTGAAATCCAATCTGTGCTTCCCTTATTTGTCAGCAGTTGTTTCCTTTATTCTGCTTTGAATAATACTATAGAAGGCTTGTCTGCCTCTGAACAGAGTATAGCACACACTCAGATGCCACAGTCACTTTGGTCACCTTTCTTTGTCATTGTGTTTACAACTTCCTTTTATTTCAGAGAATAGAGACTTAATGATATTTCCTCATCATGACCATCAAGACCTTTAAGTGTTTCTCCATAAGTTGATCCTCACCTGCACCTTTCTAGCTTTTTTGGCATCTTTCACTGCTATTGTGCTGGGAAATGTGACAGTGTCTAGTACAGTGTTTCATTTTCAGTTGGCACTCTTAAGAGTATTTTGCCTATAGTTACTCTATGTTGCTTGGTTGGTTGGTTTAGTGTGGCTTTTTTTGCGTGGGGGAGTTCTTGGTGGTTTTTTTTACTTTTCCATGGACTCACCTTGTTTGGGGTGAACTTGCAAATTGGAAAGCTGCTGATCTGAAAGGCAAATCACTTTTCTCTCTTTCACAAGTGACTGTAGTTTCTTTGGTGACATTTTCCATATATTTCTTCTTCTTTCTTCTTGTTAGTGCTTTGTTTTTTATTTAATAAAGGCTTTTAATTGCTTCTTCATCTGAAGGAGCATCGCTTCCTTTCATTCATTCTCCTTCTTTCACATTGTTCTTATTTATCTAGCCTTAAGTTATACTTGCTGGGAAATCAAGGATGATTATTGAATGTTCAAAGCTATTAGTGTCAGCTGAAAGGGACATGACATCCTCCCATCTTTTTTTGAAAGAAATAGAAGGACAAGAAAATTAAATTACTTGTCCATACAATTAAAAAAAAATCTGTCATAGAACAGGAAATAGAGCTCATACCATCTGGTTAAAGTATCATAACCACACATTTATCTTTTTTTCAATCTTTCTTTCTAGTTGCTGTAATTACAAAAAAAAAAAAATATGCCCAGGTCATAAATCACCATTTTAACTGTTAATGTTTTACATATTTAAGCCTTTTTAAATGTTTTTAATAGCTTTATAGAGTAGTTCCTCAAAGCTATATCATAGCCATTGCTCCAGGACACAGCAATACATCATTTTATGCTTTTCTACTAGGTGTTTCCAGCTAGTAATTAAAAAAGAAAACATTAAATATGCTGCCAGACAACAGTGGCCCTGAGCACAAAGGCATAAAAACAATAGTAACATGATTGCTATAGAAATTGAAGTAGTCATTAACTAATCACAGGGAAAAAAATTAGACAAGACTAGCACCAGAATCAAAGAACATGAGAGAAACTAATGCTGTAGAAGCAGGAAATATTTAAAAAATAATCCCACAGAAGTGAACTGATTTTGTGATTTGATGGTTAGTAGCAGGCAGACAAACCAATTCTTTAACAGTATATTTTTTTTATAAGAAAGAATAAGGAAAACATACCTTAAAATCTCTCTTTTGCTCAAATAACTAACTGGAAATTGCTAAAGACATCTATGCCAGAAGTCATATTTTCCAAATCCCAGCATTTTGTTTAGCCCATAGCAGTTAATAACACACCCCTGAGCACTGAGAGCAAAACTTGCAGAACACGTATTACTAACAAAGGACAAGAGAAGATTTTGAAAAAATATAAAAATGGATGTAAACATTGTTTATTTAAGTACCTGCCTACCTGCAATCTCATATATATATATATATATTTTAAGAAAAGGGCCAAGAACAGAAGTTATTTACCCCTTTCCAGCCAAGACAGACTAAAGACACCCACAGACCCATGCTGCTGTTGAATCACCTTTCCTAACCTAGCCTGATTCTCTTATTCAACATGGGTTTATTCATCTGGACAGAATTAAAGTTGTTCCCGAAGAACAAAACACAACTCCTGTGCCTTATGACTAAAACAAGTTATTGCAAACCCAGATTTCAGTAACTACAGAAATTGGTAACAAATAATTATGAACTTACTCACCCCTACTGTTCTGGTGGCAGCATATCTCAACTGAAGGACATATATTATATGCTCTTATCACCTATCTGACTGATGTTTTATAAGCTTGTTGGGTTTGTTTGGGGTTTTTTTTGGTTGTTGTTGTTGTTTGTTTGGGTTTTTGTTTTTGTTTTTGTTTTTGTTTTTGTAATTAATCTAGATTTTCTCATCCCCCTCTATTGCAATGAATCAAAGGTTGATTAAGTAATGGATCACCAGTGGATTTTCCTCTGGGTCCATGGACTTCAGCGGAGGAGCTGAGAGAACGTCCACAGAGCATGAGAAGTGGCTGTATAGAGAAGAAAACAGTCATTACATGATGGGCTTCTGTACCCTTGCAGGATCTTGGCAACGATCAAGCTGTTCTACATCAAATGCTTATTCAGGAAAGAAACAAGTATACTAAAACCTGATACAAATACAAGTGATGTTAGTGTGATGGATCTGAAAGCACCTTATCAATGTCATTATTAAGTTCCATATGACTCAAAAGTAAAGGAAACAGGTTGGATTCAAATCATGACAGGTTGTCTCTTGCACAAGACAGAGAAAACATGCAGTGATAATGCTCAGTATCATGATCATACTTGGACCATGAGACAAATGAGATCCAAAATCTAAAACCTCGGTCTGGACACAGTGAGAATGCAGAGAAAAGTGTCACTTTGCTATACAGTGCTAATGTGGTGAGGGAATGGATGCACCCGCTGCAGCCAATATTTCCATCAGTGAAGCAGTGGTGTTGGACACTCCTAATTATAAGTGCCCAATTAGAAGTATATTAAAGTGGATCTGATTTTCAGAAAGTAGCAGAGTCTGAAATTCAAGATTTTCAGAGACTGTCATGTAAGCTGCCCACAAAATTAGGCAACAAAATCATCTCTGACAATGGCTAAATGTAGTACTTACTTCATCGCTTTTGAGAAGCAGAGGCAGGGAAGACAGAGATGACAGTAATGTCAGGAGATAAGGCTGCAATAGTAAAGACTGTAAACCATAGAGACACTGGTGACAGCAGGGAAACTGTTAAGCTAATGAGGAAGTACCTTGAGGAGAAGTGTAAAAACTCCTCCATCCCAGCCCACACAGTGACTATAGAATCACCCTTTCTATTCCTGCTGCTAAAGTCAGTAATTTTTTGATTGTAGACTTTCAGACCATTAACAAAATAAATCAAACTAACATAACATCAGAATGAAAACGGAGCGCACAAATTTATCAAGGAACCTTAGGGGCTTTTGTTTCCCCAGCTAACTGTTGGATAAACTGTGCCTCACTGTGCTCAACCACCGACCCTGCAGTCTTCAGTCCTGTGCAGTGTCAGTATGAGATATGCTCCAGCTTGCTGAATGCACAAGGTTCTTGCACCAAGCTCCACCTGCAGCTATCCCTCAGGACAGATGAGATGTGGTCTTTCCTGTAACACAGCTGAAAAAGCACAATGTTTCTCTAGCCCTCCTGAAACTCTTTTAATTTTGATTAATTTTTTTCTCCTTTGCTGCTGATCTAAAGGGAGAGCAGAAACATTTCCACCAGATGTAGAAAGTATGTTTGTGAGAGAGTTTGGGAAAAATATTCTTAAAGAGTTGCAGTTGCCACTGACCATTTTTGCTGTCAGATTGACTATATTATTCACTGTTCCATATGACTTCAGTCCCTACTCCCCTTCACTCTAGATAATGTAACTTACTCTTCAAGGTTTATCTGCCTAAGACAGTTTCGCCTTTCTATATGCTCTGTAATATATGTAAAATTGTATGGCATCTCTGTGAACACTTTGGGCAAGTCTCTCTTTGCATCCCTTTTCCCATTGAAACCAATCCATCCAAAGCCTTTCAGAGCAGCAGTGCAGTTGGTAGGTAGTAATATACCATTATTTAGAACACAAGTTTACTATTAAAATGTGGGGGGGGGGTTCTGAATAGAAGGCAAAGTCACAATCTACTCTGCAACCTGATCAAAGGATAAGATAGAGTATATATTATTTTTTCTGCCTGACTTATAAGAGTCACATAGGTTAAAAGGTTCATACAGAGGTTCTTGTCTTAGCATGAAAACACATTTCCTTAATTCTAAAGGTGCTAAGAATTGACATTGTTAAATGAAGCTAATGGAAGGTACAAATGTTCTGCCTCCTTTGGAGTAACAGGACACAGTTACCACTTGGTTGTTTAGTTTTAGATAATTACAGTTGAAGCAGTTTTAAACAGTGTATCTTGCAGGGCCAGAATGTAAAGAAGGTAAGCCAAAAGGAAGTGGCAACTGAAGTAAGAGGTAGGATATAGCCTCAGAATAAAAGGGATCAGCACAGCATATTTTTAGATGCTTGGGAATGGAGCCCAAAAAGAATAAAACTGTGCAATCAAGGACACTGCTTCCCCTTCCAATCACACACACACACTCTATATTGTATCTAATCACTCACAGTTATGGAGTCATTTCCTTAGGAGTTCTAAGGGAATCACGTTTGGATTCCAAAATGTGTAAGCAATTCATTAATTTGATACTATAGAAACTTGCATTGAAAGTCTTTGACCCAAATATTTAGCACGATGAGTATAGTATCATTTTTCCAGTCCCTTCAGGTTTCCACCTGGTACGTTTTTCAAGGATGCATATCGGCTTAGAAAATAAAGAGAGCAGAATTAAATTTGCCCTAAACTAATAATGAATCCTTACATGACTTAACCGTCACTTTAAGGAATATATTTCAAGATGAATAATAGGAATCTTGACTAATTTTATTGTTTCTGAGAAAAGGCCTGTAGAAGGAAGAGTGGGTAGCTGAATAAGATCCCACAAAACATTCAGCATTTATGACATAAAAGCAAATGTGTTGAAAAGTGAAGTGAAAACTGTGTTATCACTGAGTCACACATTGAGAAGCACATCTGTTGACACAGAACATATAAAATATCAATAGAATATAGTATAATGCCAAGCAAGCCCTTACAGATGCAGCAAAATGTTAAAAGTCTTTTAAATCATTACATATAAAGAGTAAAATCAGGTAACACCCACACAATCTGACACTCATGCGGTCATTAGGTCAGAGAGAACCAAAAGAAAGTAAAGCCATTTAAAAGCAGGCATCTGTGGACTGACATATAACAACCAGGTATCTTTGTATTTCGTATAGTATTAATATCTGAAACTCCACCTTGTTTGAAAAATCAGTATAATTTTGAATGGGTGCCATCTGACTGACTGACATTGCCAACCAGACATATGTTACAACAGTACAGGCACTGGAACAATATATATATACAAGGAGGCACAGTGATTGTTATTTCACTTTTTAAAGTCACTATACCCTAGGGCACAATTAACAGGCAATAAATTCCTACATGCTACTGAAGCTTAGAGATTAGTGTTTGCCTGTCAAAGCATGGAAACACATTTACACCTAATAAAATAAGGCTAATTAGCTGTCTAAATAATAGGAAATGTCAGTTAGGGGCCCCAAAGGCTATGAACAATAACTAAACCCACCACCAAAAAATTAACATATGTGTTTAAAGAAAAGTCAAATAGTAAGCATTAAAAGAGCCTTAAATGTTTGCTAAGTGATCCAAAAGAGAAAGAACTTTAGTTAAGTGATGAAAACAATAGTTAGTGGTAGAAACTTACTGGAGTGCATTAGGGCATGTGTCACTCCAGTCTGTGCACTTCTTCTCTGCCTGACTGAGGAAAATCTTATGCACACTGGACAGGAATTCAGTCACAGTTTGGAGAACAGTACAGGTTATCAGGACATGTTTTGTCCCTGTCCGGTTGTAGGATTGCAGGTAATATCAAAGGATAAGTCTGAGTCATGGGACAAATGTGCTTGGCAGAGTGCCCTGCACTTCCCATCTTCCAGGTCTCTACCTCTGCTGAAATATGCGCGTCTTGCCACTGCCCATTGCCCTGCCCATGCTCCCTAGAGAATCAAGGACATGGCAGGAGGATTAGATGGCTATCAAGTCTTGCTCTAACATGAAGTCATGATGCGTCTATACATACGCTGGAAAAGCCCCAGGCCCTTGTTTAAATATATTGAAAGTCAGGCAACACGAGAAAGGAGGAGGTGGCCAATACCACTAGTACGATACGCCGCCACTCAAATGGACCGGTGACTTCTCTGTGCTGGTGACCTGAGACATTGCTGCTTCCTGAGAAGACAAGGATGAGGGCAGAAGCAGGTTTTCTATACACTGATACAGGCCAGGTAGCTCTGGTTTGTAGTGGTCAAGGATCAAAAACTCGATCCTAATTACTGCTAATGTTGGAATTTGCCCACCCAGATATCTGAATAGTTTTTTAAAAAATACTATAAATACTCTTCTGTTAGTCTTAATAGCTTCTAGTGTTCTCCTTCTGTTTTCTTCTTTCTCTCTCTAGCTTTGAATTTCAGAGATGTTGAAGCAATCATTCTCCAGCACCTATAGCATTGCTTCTGATTGATTTCATGGTTTGGTCTTCTATTCAGCTCTGAGCAACATGGTGTAATTTCAAAGCTGACCCCATTTTGAGCCAGGGAGTGGGTTTAGAGCAGATGAGGGCCTAAGATCCCTTCCGAGCTAAATTATGATTTACAGTACCATGACAGGAACACAACGTGGGAAAACACCTAAACTGCATGATGAAATCCAGTTTAGTTTCAGTGTCATTTAAGCATTTGTTTGGCTGATTCCTGAAATAGAATCAAGAAATAAATACAGCTGCATGACGTAGAGACATAAAGTGCCTATATATAGCTTCAAAAATTCTTGAAGAGAGGAAGGACGTCTAGTCTAGCCTGCCAGATTGGGACCAAGGAGTCTGTCATTTCCAACATTGTTTTATAGACTCTTTTGTGAATTGGGGCAAATAACAATCTCATTATAAATCCATTGCTAACTTACTTATTAAGTAACAGGATAAACCCATTAATACTTAGATATTTTTGAGTCCCTCAAATAGTACTAACATAACGTTCACAAGTGGATTCCAACAGAGCAAAGGAGAAGATGCGTCTCCCTAAGTTCTGAATCATCTGTCTTACTGTAAGATGAACTGTGCCATAAGAGTGTCACTGACAGCACATCTAGGAGGTTTAGCTCCAGGGTAGACATCTATCATGTAGAAATCTGCATTGTTAGAAGAAGCTCACCCAGGAAGCTATGATGCAAAACTGTTTCCTCATGTCAGAAGCCTCCAGATGTAGCATTAATCAGAACAGAAGTAAGGCAAATGTTTCTTTTCTTCAGTCTCTTGATAATTGCATTTGGTAAGGGGTTGATTTTGTTGTTGTTGTTTTTGGCACTGTTGCCAATAATACACTGACAAAAACACATTGAAATCTCTATATTCAAAAAAATGGGTTATTACAGTCATAAAGCTGCCCCAATGACTTCCAAGAAATAAACATCTGGATGAAAAACAAATGTTTCACATTAAACTTTGGTTTAATATGAAAGACAATTGGGAAAAATATCTTTGGAATTGTCTTAGGACAAGTACGTTGACTGCTTGACATAGACAGATATCGCTATACACAGACATCTTTGCTAGTTCTTTAAACAGCATAAATCCCTCGTACTCTTCAATGTGCACTACGCTCTTTGAACACCAAGATCACCATAAAAATGAGACATGACTTCTTCTGCTCATGTAGATACAATTCTGTGTTTACAACTGGTGGTCTGTCTGCCTGCACTTTCCACACATCCCAGTGTGATTATTACTTCTCCAGGTGTGAAGTGTATATTGAAGCAATATACAGGCAAAGCAAAAGAGAACCTCTACCACAAGGGTGCGTTTAGTAAAGGAAAATTCCATCCTAGAGCAAAACTCTTCTCCAACTACTTTATCATTGATATAAACGTATGGAGTTATCCAAGAAGCAAATGTATTTACTAACTTAGTATTCACAGCCATGTCTGTTTTCCTAACCGTGCTTCTAGAAAGTCCCATCTTAATCCTCTCTTCTGATGTCTTCCACTCTGACATTCTTCCTGGAATTACAGCTAGCCTGACTTAATTTAATTCACATAATGATAACGTACGTATGTTCTACCACAGTATTACTTACAGTCTTCTAAGTATGTGTCTGTATCCCCGAGGGCATCTTAGTCTATGTCTAGGGCATTTTAAATCCACATCACTTACTCAGCTGTGACACAAAAAGATTAAAGGCTGTAGGTCTGGTCTACAAATTTCACCTCTAGACTTTTCTTAAGAAATGATCTTTTCATTCTCTGTGTGTACACCAACTAGCACAACATGACCCTGTCCAACATCAGGATGACTGCCTATTTTATACTAATGTAAATAACTAATGTCAATGAGAAAAATAGATGTTTGTTTGTTTGTTTGTTTGTAACAGAGAAAACCCGCATGGGATGGAAATTACTCCTAGTTTAAGAAATCGGCAAAATCTACACATTCGAGGATAAGTAAAATCCAGGAGAAAAAAAAAAATCAAAATCCATTTTCATTGCTGGCAGATCTTAATGACAGGATGTAATTAAAAATGCTTAAGCCCCATATTGCCTGGTTCTTTGGAAAATCATAAGGTAGATTCAAGCAGATAAGAACAGAAAATGTATCTCTTCAGCTTTTCATCAGATTCTGGGCTGCTACAAGGTCTTGGACAATCTCACTGAAGCAGCGTGTGTGAAGCGCGTGGGCTTCCTTATGCCACTGCCTGGCTTCCTCCTCTCTGAGAACAATGCAATGAATGGGACTGGGAAGGCAGGAGAGCCTGGAGGACAGCTATTCATGCTGCTCCAGCCAGAGGCCTGTCAGCATTTCCACTCTTTCACACGCGTCCCAGCTTCAGACAGGGATTACATCATTTTAACCACTTTTCTCACATTTAAAAAAGTCAAAATTAGTCAAAACAAAAACAGCAACCATGTGTGCTCAGGGATGTGAGCAGAGAAATAAGGATAAACAAATCTGCTGTCTTGCATATCCTACCAGCAGTTTGTCTCAGCATGATCCTTAAAAGCAGCAGGGTGCCTAGCCTCAGCTTTTATCAAATAACATTTATAGGACACCCCACATTCCCTACCAGTGGACCACAAAGAATCAACAGGGAACTAATAGGCTGTCCTTTATTTTTGAAATGGTAGGGCCCAGCTTACTGAAAAAGTACTATGATGTGTTTTGTTTTGTTTTGTTTTGTTTTGTTTTATAGCATGGGAAAGAATGAATGAGAAGTGACCCATACAGGCTTACTTATGAAAAATTATGGTTCATATTACAGGCATGTTTATGAAAACAACTTTGTGTAAGGACAAATACCCTTCAGAATTTCTGCAGAGTTCTGCATCTGCATGGACACAGTAAGTTTGCTCTAAAGTCTGTTTTAAAGGAATGTCATTTTTTTTCTCTATAGGAAGCGGGAAGGCAGGCTCTAGTATGTCTAGACAGATGTGTTCAGGGGTGCTGTCCCTAGACAGCAGAGGATATATGGCTTTTAAAGCAGACAAAGATTGGCTTTGCTATAAAAGAACAAGCCACTTCCCGGAGAGGAAGATGCACTGATTTTTTAGGAAAATGCAGACACATTGTGAGCTCCAAGGAACGGTGATCTGGAGAGGAAGGAAGAGGCTGCAGTGTAAGGACTAAACATTACCTACCTATAAACTTTGCAATGAAGGCTCATAGCCTGTTATAAATGAGTCTTTGTACAATCTTCACCTAGATGACAAGAAACAAATGCTGTATTTTATGTCTTTATTGTTTTCCTCTTCTGCTTCTCTCCTGCTTGAAGAAAATAACCCTTGTAAATACACCTGTGATATGGATTTCACTGCTAACAGGGAGGAAAGCCAATGCAGAATATGCGTTGCAAAGAGAGGCAAAAGGCTCTGCACCCAGGAAAAGGCAAAGAAAGTAAGAGACTGAAGAGATAACCTGATAATGCAGGTGGATTTCCCAATGAGGTGTCATGACTCCACGCTTAGACACTAACTCCCTGGACTCTCAAAGTTTCCAGGAAAAGCTGGAACTGTTATGTTCACAGAATTAATACAGAAAATAGTATTTGTTTCCCCAAATTTTAATAACGTATTTTGCAAAGTCAGCAAGTTAGATTTTGCTACATGAAAATTCAGAAAAGCCAGAAAAATATGTGAGTAGGAGACAATGGAAAATTGGGTTTTAGCTTTCATATTCCAGTGAGCAAGTACATAACATCCTTCCTTTGGCTATAAGACAGCTATATTCTCTAATATTTTACTGTGAATAAGCACAGATAGAGGATCAAGGAGTCCTCTTCCATGATTCACACTGTGCACAGATAGAGGATCAAGGAGTCCTCTTCCATGATTCACACTGTGGCTTTTAACTTCTCAGTGAATTCATTCCGTTGAGTCTCTTTCTCCATTATTTCCCAAGTGATGAAATTATTTTAACTATATTATGAAAATTAACATATTGATGTTTTCCTTATGACAACTCAGTAGCTTGTGGTTTTGAAATGCTAGGAAAGGAAGTGGGAGGATAGGACAGATGCAAAGTCCTTCAAACAGAGAAATAATCCTGAAATCTTCTCTGTCTTATCACCTAACGTTCACCTCTTATTATGTTCAAATATGCCAGGCAGTGGTTAATAATAGATAAGTGTATCTAGAATGAAGGCCAAACACATCATTTCATGCTCCTTATCTCTGTAATCTCCATTCAGAGGAATTCTCTTCTTCTTCTGGAATCTGGGGCAACTTTTCTGGAAACTGCAGCGATAGCAAATTCAGTAAGTTATCAGTCCCCACAACATGTGTGAGTTGTGGCTGGAAGCAGAGCAGATGAAGATATCAACTAACAGCAGATTTTTTTCCATAATATCTGTCATTAGACTAAAGAAAGAAGGAGCTCATGGCACATTGGGTACAAAATGAAGGATGACTAACTTCACAAGGCTTTAAGGAAAACTGCCAGAAAAAGCGTGGGGAAATGTGGCACTGAAACAGAATAGTAGATTAATGCATTAGCCTCTCGCTGTCAGATTCCTAAGAAGATAGCTTAGATTATTAATTAATGAATTGATGGTCTCCAGTTGGTAGACTTTTGGGAACATATCTCAAAGACAGAGTGTAATTTTTAGTCTGTCTTTGAAAATCATCCAGGAAAAGTGCAGAAGCACGTGTTTTAGGATGGATCTGAGCACTGCTTCAAGGAATAAACAAAATATGTTGGCAGGCAGAGCTAAATATGGGTAATGTAAAATGCCAAAGTACACCTGATGTCTGTAATCTTTTCTTTATTTAAAGAGTGGAAAAATGGTAATTTGTAGAGCTTTGGAAACACACTGGATATGTTTTGTTCTAAGAATCTGGTGACCAACACTGGCCAGCATAGTTATTGACTCTCTAAGGTAGCTCCATGCGAGGCCCGGTGCTTTAATCTTGTGTTCATAAAAATGAGAAATTACAAAGAATATACACATATTCAGCAATATCTCCCATTCTGAGGGGCAGAATCGTTGAAACATTTTATTGTCCAATCCCAATGCTACTTCTCAGCATATAATGAGAATTAAGTTAGCTTCTCTTAGATGCAGAGCAGATCCACACGTTACCTCTCAATGATAAAAAGAAAATTGTCATCTCTCTTCGCTAAATCTTGCGGACTAAGAAGCTACAATACAACACACCTTTTAGGGCATGATCCTTATTTACACTCTTTAGACAGAAATATCCCAGAGGAGAAGGCTCCAGACACTCTTCCTTCCTCTCTTTTTCAAAGGAGTTTTTAAATCTTTTCAGGATGGTCAGCATGCTATTCTCAAACAGAAGCCAAAAGCTATAGCTTTTACTATCATTGAATTTAGTGGTAATCAGAGGGAAAATAAAATTTGGAAAAAATAATATTCATGGTTTTAATGTAGATATCTTTGTTCGTGAAATCTGGTGTAGATCAAACTTCTAGCCAGAGCATAGGCCACAAAAAAAATGAGTATTCTGGCTCAGTTTGCAAGCAGAATGAGAAAGTACAACATGGTAGCGAGGTTGAATGGTAATTTTGAAGAAATCTGCAGAACTGGAAATCATAGAATCATAGATGTCTAATGTCAAAATGTCTATTTCCAAGGTAGTAGAAAATTGTTTAAAGCTGCATGGCCTACATTTAATCATCCAGGTAATTTTCATCCCCCAATACCTAAAAAACCAGCCCATCAGTCACAAACCTCACAATCAGGTTCTTCAATAAATCTTACAAATTTGCACTGGTTTTATTGGCTAGTGTTACACTTAGGAGCTATATTTGAGAAAGAGAATTGTAGATAACAGTAGGGTCAATAATCTGCTGATAACAATATGCATAATTTTAGAATAAACTTTAAAAGAGAGGATAATTAGGCATTAGAAAATAACATAGACTGAAAATTTCCTAAGAGGAGTGAGGCTGTGTCAAAACAATATCCTTCCTTGACTGTGTAAAGGAGATTTTGAAAATAGTAAAATACAGTTCTCTTCTAGCATTTTAGTTTAGTATTTGATACAATGTCACAGGGAAAATACTGTTTAAGATGGAGAAGAAGGGTGTTAATGGTAGAAGTGAAATTTGAATAGAACAGTACTCAGAGAGAAGATTATAATGAAGTGTCTTAAATTGGGATGACCCAGGATATATAGGACTTCCTCAGGGACTGTGTTTAGGATCAGTCTTATTTAACATTTCCATAATTAGTGGTCCCACAAGTGGAAATACACTAATTAAAGTTAATGGTAGCCTGGAAAGTTAGGAGGACTAAAAGCAGAGGAACATCAGACTAATCATATGTGGATTACTTCAGAATAAAAGAAACGTAACAGAATAAAACAAAGCAAATGACCAGAAATTAAGAACAAGACTTTTCAAAGCAAACTAGGATCTTGCCAATTAAACTGATTGCTGTGCTGAAGAGAAAGCCTCAAGAGTAGCCTATGAAACACCAGTGTGATTCAACTGTAAAAGCAAATGTGATCCTAAACTATATGAGAATTTTATTACTGTAGCTGTTGGTCACTGATGTGATCTCATGTGAAGCACTTTACAAAAGTCTGTTCAAGAAATGTAAGCTTGGAGCATGTTCTGTGAAGGGTTACTGGGATTATCAGAGGAACAGATGGCCTAGAGGCTTCATGTCCTCTTCATAGAGGAAGAACGATATGAGCTAAAAGCCACCAAAACAAATAGATATAAAATGCCTTTGAATGATTTCTGCCCAGACATGAAGTTTACACGACCACAGCAATGAGGTTCCAGCACAACCTCCCAGAATAAGAGCAGTCAGGGAAGAAGGAAGAGGAATGGGATCAAGTTAACTTGATATGCAAGTTTATTAAGATGTTAGGAAAATAATTATATAGCACGGACCTTTGTAACAGCAGTGGACAGGACTCAGTGAGCCAAGAGGAGCCCTTGAATCCCAATGTGATCCTATGCTGACCCCCCTTTCCCCTCCTCGTCTCCCTTGAGCCCATATATTACTTTGATCTGCCCACTCTGATCCTCCACCACAAAGGTATTCACACAAATTTACTCTCAGAGGAGGATATGACAGTGCCTCTTGAAATGTCCACTGTATATATTTCCCAAACCCTTCCAGGACTGTTTGCTCCTTTGAATAAATGGCTTGGGGATTGTTTTTCCGGTAATCTTTTACAACTTAAAAAAGTCCTTCTGAAGAAGAAACCACACAAGTTTTCACAGTTAATTTGCATCTTCTTTGTTCCAGCCTAAATCTAATGCTTTAAAATATTTCTTTTGAAATTCTTTTCTCTTTTTTCTTTTCTCTCTTTTCCTTTTTCTTTTCCCTTTTCTTTTCTCTTTTCTTTTCTTTTCTTTTCTTTTCTTTTCTTTTCTTTTCTTTTCTTTTCTTTTCTTTTCTTTT
>JAAGNO010023330.1:0-14422 GCA_033439905.1 Ceryle rudis | reverse complement strand
CGAGGCAGCATGAGCGGCTCCCCGTGAACCGCCGAACGCGCTGCGTCCCGCACCCCTACCCTCCCAACGCCGCCCGGCCGGGCCCTGTCGGATGCTCGTGTTTTCCTCGTGCCGAGGATGCTGAAGATGAAGCTGCCCCTGAAGCAGACGAGCCACAAGGCGGCAGCGGTGGAAGAGGCGGCGGCAGCAGCAGCTGCGGGGCTGGGGCTGAAGGAGTCTGGCGGTGCTCTGGACTGTCATCTCCAGCTGCAGCAGGTCCCCCGGGCGCCGGCCCGCGGGGGCGCCGCCGCGGGGAGGGGGTGCGTGCTGGAGAGACCGAGCCAGCTTCACGGCTTGGGGCCGGGGCCTGGTCCTGGCCCGCCGCCCTCCTGCGCCGCGCTCACCACTCCGGGCGGCGGCGGCGGCCCCGGCGCGGCGGCGGCACGCACCGACAAGGAGACGGTGTATGAGTGGTTTGGGCTAGTGCTGGGCTCGGCGCAGCGGCTGGAGTTCATGGTGGGGCTGCTGGACCTGTGCAACCCGCTGGAGCTGCGGTTCCTGGGCTCCTGCCTGGAAGACTTGGCCCGCAAAGACTACCACTGTCTACGTGACTCGGAGGCGAAGGCCAACGGGCTCAGCGACCCCGGGCAGCTTGGCGACTTTCGCGACCCGGCCGTGCGCTCCAAACTCATCGTCTATCTGGCCCTGCTGGGCTCCGAGAACCGAGAGGCCGCCGGTCGCCTCCACCGCCTCCTGCCCCAGGTGGACTCCATCCTGCAAAGCTGCTCGTCGCGGCGGCCGCAGGCGAGCGTTGCCGAGGAGGAGGGGGCGGAGGAGGAGGAGGACGTGGTGGTGGTAATGGACGGAGCTGGAGAAAACGGTCAGGCCAGTCTGCCCGCCGCTCAGGGCCTGGGCTTCGGCGCGCAGGAGGAGTTACTCCTGCTCTTCACCATGGCCTCGCTGCACCCGGCCTTTTCCTTCCACCAGCGCGTCACCCTACGAGAGCACCTAGAACGGCTGCGGAGGGCCTTAAGCAGGGACCAGGAAGAGGAGAGCTTCGGCTGCCACCAAGCCCAGGTAACGCCGCGTCCTGGTGTCTTCCGCAGCGCCATCTCATCAGGCGGTTTCCTCCTCCTTTCTTCACCCCCTCCCTATTTTCTAGGAGCGGAGGGCCGCCGCTGGCCTTTCTCTGAAGCCCCCGTTGGGATGTGGCCACTCCCATCTTGCCTCGTTGCTCGTCGTCTCGTGTGTCGTACCCCCACCCCCTGGCAGGGTAGGCCTCAGTCTCCCCCACAGGCTGCTGCAGGGTGCAGAGTACTGCTACGGCTTGACTGGTTGCTTCGGGCACTGTAGGCCAGTGAAGAAGTTGTATGATGGAGAAGTACAAGCGACAGCTTGACTAAACTTATAAAAATAATAATGCTAGATAAAACCAATATGGCCTAAGAACATTCTCTAGAGGCTTAAACCAATAGAATGCATCGAAGCTATTTTTATACGGAACCCGCTCCCCTTTCCCCTCAAAATGAGACTTCGGCTTGGACGTAGAAACATCAGGGCAGCAGTCAGGGGTCAGCAGCTGAAAGGCTGATTCTCAGAAAAGCCATGTTCAGTAGAGGTGGCTGAAAATATTTGGGAAGGTGTGATAATCTTTATACTAAAGCAGCAAATTAAACTGTCGTAACTGGAGCTTCAGAGAAAAGCTAATTTTCTGGGTGACTGTCAGGAAATGGACAATCATGTCATGATAGTAGACGTGCCACTTGTTGCTAGAAGGTGGCTGTCAGTGGCAATGAAGACTTTCAGTGAATGGTACCGAAGTATTATCTTGTGCAGCAGTTATGTTTAAACTAAGGTTTTGTCCTAGTGCCATTCATGGCTGCCCTTCTGATGAGCATTGGCTTTACAGTTGCCACATATTTATGCAACCAAGCCATCATCTTGGAGCTCTGCAGTTTTTGGTCTATAGATGGCCTCTCATGCAAAGGGGAAGAAAGGGCTGGAAGACTGCTGTTCATAATGCTGTTGAGCTGAACACATCAGGTTTTCATGGGGTACTTAGCAGAAAAAGGTATCAAACAGTAAGGGTTGAAGCTTTTAGATTTGGTTTCTAAGTTTTCTTACAGTGCTTTCCAGTTCAGCCATTCCTAGAAAACTGTTTTACACTGCCTACCGTAGGAAAGGAGTGGCTCCTTTTTCTCTTTGGTAAAGACAGGATATGCTTTTTAGGAGTACTTGGAGGAGGTGGAGATGAATTTCTAAGTCTTCAAATACGTGAAGTAAATGATTGTATCCTTTTAAGGCCAGAGCACTACTGGGTAGATATTATGGTATGGAAATCATAATGAATTTGTAATGTAAGTCCAAAAAGTGTTTATTTTGGCTCATTAACCTGCATCAAGTTTAGCTCTATCCCAAAATGAGTCCTGAAAGCCCATCGTTATGGGGAGAAGACTGAGTTGCAGGAAGTGGTAAGACTGAATGCTGTTCTTGCTGGGTTTAAAGTGCTAATGACTGGAAACAATACTTCCTGCCTGAAACTGGCACATCAGTTGTAGCTGCTCAGTGTCCCACTGAATGCATCCAGGAGACCAGGCTGTCGTGAACTACTGGAATTTAAGTTGGTTTTGTGCAGCATTCTGGCTTTGGCATAAAAGCAGCCTTCCAAGCTATGGTTTTGTTTACTTGGGGAACACTGAGAGACCAGAGTCAGTTTGGCTGAACATACATATCACACATTCCCTAGTCCACACTGGACTGACTGAAGCAGCATCTCTTCTGGAGGTTTTTTTTTTTTTTTCCTTTTTAATGGTGAGATTGTAAATGCAGCAGAGCCTTTTCTGGGAAATAATGGATGACAGGGACCAGAAGGATCAGTGGGTTTCTGCTGAGTATTTTCAGTTCATGTTTACAGGGATATGGGACCCTCACGGATAGAACAGTGGTGGAAGTGGAGTTAGTAGCATCATTAATGACTTCCTGGCAAAATGCAGCTATACTGTTAGATGGGACTTGATTTAAAATCCTGTCAGGTGTCCACAGGTTTTTTATTCTCCTTTAATATCTGAAATTTAAGTGCCTTCAGGGTTCTGCGTTTGTGAAGTAAAACGGTCCATAAGGACCTCTTAATTTTTCTTAGGCTGGCCTGTTTCAGAAGGACTGGGCTTCTTCCTTGGCTCTAACCTGCTCTGTGGCCACGCAGCCAGGAGCCCTGCAGCACAAGCAGCTTCACTTCCTGCCCTTGCGATGGTCGCGGTACCCTGGGCCCTTCCTGCCCTCGGCCATGCCCCCCAGGGCCAGCTCACTTGCCGCCTTGCTGCCGTGCCTCACGGCCGCACAGAAGGGCTGAGAGCAGGCCTTTCTTGTCACGTTTTGCAAGGACTTGAACTTTCTCCACCCCTTTTAAATAGGGACAGCAAAGTTCTCCGAGAGCAGAAGAACCGATTATTAGGGACGGTTCACGCCAACCCAAAGAGCACCGTGACGGCCTGGTCTCTTGCCTTTCTCGGCCTGAGAAGGGCTGTGGGGAAGGAGGTGACTTCTTGCTTTGTTTGCGGGAAGGACGGGTCGATCGTGCTTCTTCCCCACCCGGGAGGGCACAGCCTCTGTTACCCTCCGCCCTCCTCCTTCTTGCTGGTCGGGGTGAAAGGGCCAGCCCTCGGCGAGCCGCTCCCGAAGATCCCTCCCCGGGCACGGATGCGGTGGCTAATGGTCACCGTTGCTTCCCGCCCCCATTCAAGATGGCGGCGACGGAGCCTGCGCTCACGGTCACGTGCCTACAGGGCGGTTTCCTCCTCGTTCCGTCGGGGAGGGGAGGTACCCTCCGTTGCATAACGGGAAGGGGCTCGGACGTACCGCACTGACGTAGCACGTGCCGGTCTCCGCCGCCTCTGGGGATTGGAGGGGCCTCCGCTCCCGGCCGCTCTGGAGGGCGGTGTGCTGGTGCGTGCCACCCGCTGCTGTGGACTTGGAGCCTCCCTGCCCGGAGCACTGGGGAACCCCCAGCCCCCTCCGAAGGGGAAACCGGGAAGCCTAGGTCGCGGGAAGACCCGGGGGTTTTGCGGGGAGGCTTTGCCGCAAGCACAGCCTGTCCTGAGAGGGGCTGTAGTGTGCCCGGTTTATTGAGCAAATGAACCACATGAGAATTTTTGTGCTGAGAGGCTGATAGCTCAGGTCAGGTCTTCCTTAACACTCCCTGGCTTTCTCAGCTCTTCTGAACCATCTGAAGATGGTAGGAGAGATGCTGTTCATGTGACCCGTGAAATCTGTACCTATGGCAGGCAACGATGGGAAATCAGCCTGCAGAAACAAAGGTGGAGTTCAGACCTGGAATTGAACCAGGTAGTTTATTTCTTAAGGTTAGAATCTGAATTCCTTTGGACATGGACTATGTTACTGCATGTGGCATATCTAACAAAACAGCTTGGTTTGAGGGTTTCAAGGAGTTTGAATAAATGTTAAAGCATTTAGCTGTAATGAGCAGTGGAATTCTTCACCTACAGAGAATTTGTGGGTGATTTACTAGAACATAAAGCAGTTTGCTTTTTTCCCCATGACTTGCATTATGTTTTCTATAGGATCTGTGTCATCTGATAAGATAGAGCTGACATTAAATTTGCTTCTTTTTAGTCTCCTACTGTAATGATCCCTTAAACCCATCATTTCTTAGTGATACGTTTTAACAAGTTTAGCTGGAAAGTTGTAGGAGGTAGGACTCTTGGAGTGGGATGGGCAGAGGTAGGATTGCCTTATAATTGCATAAACTTTGTTTCTTTGAGGAAGTGTTCTGAATACTTTTTTTACTTAAGATAGAAACACTAAAAGTGTAGTTTTGGAAAAAACGTTATCGGTACATTAAGCTGGGCAGAATGTGATCTTTGAATCTGAAGTTGAAGTTTAGAAGTAAATCAGCGGCATTCACATCTGTAGTCATAAAACAAGCATTAATGTGCAAAGAATCTGCTGATACTGCTGTATATATTAAGTAAAAGAACGCATAGCTTAATTCTTGTGTTGATTATGTTTAGTAAGTGCATCAGTATCAAAGCTGTTGAACTTTATTGATTACTTTGCTCCATCCTGCCCAAGTTCTGTGATCAGAATGCTGAAATACTGAAGGAGGTCTGAATATGTCCTACCGTAATAAATGTAGCTTGCATTAGACAATGAAACATTTAATCAGGCATACTTGACAGTAATAGAACTAAGGTTCTGTTGGAATAAGCAATCTCCTAAAGATAATGGTTTGTTGAATAGTATTATAATTAGAATAGTATTATAATTAGCTGTCTGGAGGATTCTTTACAGAAAAAGTCTCTACTTACAATCAAAGGGAATGTTTCTATTTATATGTAACTATATGTAACTGTATCTTTTTAGTAGGCTTCTATTTATAGGGTATTTAGTCTGAAAATTAGAAGAGTGCTTTTATAATTGATCTTCACTGGCTTGCCAGCAGAGCGAGGTAGTAGAACTTAATTTTAGAATCTTAAAAACTCTTTAATACAGACAATCCTATTTTGAAGCTGCATTGTACACCTCTTAGTGTCATAGAGTGAGTATGAGGAAAAGTGTGTCTTCAGAGTCTGGTTTAAATAAGAGACAAAGATAGAAAAATGTCATTTTACTCTTGGCAAAGATCTTTTAAGTGGTGGTATGCTCCAGGAAAATACAAATGTTTTACAAGTTTTGTATACTGACATAAAAAGTATTCAACTCTCTCAGTGGACCTAACAACCTTGTCTCTGAACAAGAGAGTTCAAACAGGAGTTAAGGATTTCCAGAAATACTTTTACAGAAGTCTTTTGGAGATTCATAACTAGATGAAACAAAATGTCTAAAGTGAAAGACTTCTGGGTAAATGTGCATGCTAATGCTCCAGGGAATTGCAGAGTAAAAACTTTCACTGCTTTCAGTCATTTCAGTCATTTCAGTTCTAAATATGAAGTGTTAGGTATGACAAGACAAATACACAGCCTTGCCCAGTCTCTTTATATCAGGGTTAATTAGCCTATTGCTGTTTTCCGTGTCAATTTCTTCTCAAACCTATTAAATGAGCACTGAGGACACTGAAAGTGTATCCATGACTTCCTAATGCTTTCACTTTGATTAATGTTGTTAAGCTGTGGTCCAGTTTTCAGTGTTGTCCAATGCTGACTTATTGTAGATAGCAGGATCTCACTGGGCTTGGACTGCCAAGGACTCTCAGCTCTTTCTAAAGAGCTGCAGAAAAGGCTGCGGACAGCATTTAGTAAGGTTGCTTGTCTATGAAAACACTGAAGTATGTAGGATTCTACTTGAATCTCTGTCACCTTATTTACATGCCAGTGTCACTGACTAGCCATAGCTGCCCTAGAAAAACTACAGTTGATTCTCCATTAACTGTAATACTAAATGTTTACTTTTCTCCAGGACTTGATGAATTTCTGTAGTATTCTCCAAGTCAAAGGGTTTATACTTCCAGAGACCGAAGTTTGCAGAGGACAAGCTCAGATACCTGGCTGAAAACGGCATTCCTTCTTGCACTCCTTGCCTTTCCTTTAACTCTTAATCTTGTACTTTCTGTGAGAAGAAAGTACTTTTAATAGTGGAAGGAGATTTTATGTCTTGGGAAGTGTCTTAAGAGTGAGGTAAGAACATGACAGATATTTTCTACTATTCAGAAGTGCCAAACATGAAAGAATACTTCTCAACTATGCTGCTTAGACCTTTTGAGTTCAAGAATTCGACTTCTTGCTTGCTCAACACACAATTATAACAGTACTGAAGTTACACAGAGTTGTTGGATGAGCAACCAGCTAGCCATGTAGTGACATCTAAACTGTTGCATTGCTAGCTTTAGCCTCAAGGTCTCTACTTTATCATGGTCTAGCTAGATTGGACTGAAAATGTTGTTTAAGTCCAGTTAAAAGCTTAGATGCAGATGAAACTTAAGGAAAGAATCCAGTGTGTTAGTAGCAAACACAAGGTGTGGTGTTCCCCCAGCAATGTAAATCTTTGCTGTATCTGGCATGTCTGATACTTCAGGTGTAATTGCCACAGGCCTTGAGAGCTGAAGTTGTTAATGCTGCCTAAGAGGTTGGTATGTACTTTGCCTCAAAATTGTCATGATTTCACAGTGCTACAGGTCAGCCAATATGTGATTGCTGCAGCTGTCATATGGTGTGCTTTTCCTCCCTGAATAAGCTAATGTTTTTTCAAAAGGTTTCTGTCTCTTTTGTAGTGTTTTGTTGCTGCCTCTTACAGGTGAGCTTTTAAAATATTTTCATTAAACAAATATGCCTTAAAGTAGTCTTGGGCAACTGTGCTCCACGCAGTCCAGCATGCTAGATATAAGTTAATAGGGCAGTTGCACATTATCCACTTGAACCATATGTTCAGCCAGTCAGGCTTTTCTTTCATACATTATGGGATTTTATGTCTGGTCACAGAACCACAAAATGACTGAGGTTGTCTGGGACCTCTGGAAGTCATCTTGTCCTCCGTGTCCCCCTGCTTAAGCAGGGCTACCTACAGCCAGTTGCCCAGGACTATGTCCAGATGGCTTTTGGATATCTCCAAGCATGGAGACTCTACAACCTCTGTGGGCAACCTCTGCCAGTGCTTGATCACCCTCACAGTGAACAAGTGTTTCCTCATGTTTAGAGAGAACTGACTGTGTTTCAGTTTGTGGCTATTGCCTCTGGGCCTGTCACTGGGGACCACTGAGAAGAGCCTGGCTCCATCCTCTTTGCACCCTCTCTTCATACATATACACATATATTTATATGTATTTTTCTGCAAAGCTACTTTCTAGCTGGTTAAGTGCTAGCTTGTTTGGCACTTGTAGTTCTTCCTCCCTAGATGTAGGACTTTGTACTTTCCCTTGTTGAACTTCATGTGGTTCTATGTGGAATAAGCGTTGTTGTTCTGGATGTGGATTCTATATGTGAAAATATAAGCTGACAAGGGAAGCATTTAAGTTGTTTGCTGACTGTGGCCAAAAGAGCTTATTTGCTAGATATTTGTGGTCTTAGAGCTTGAGGCCCATTCTCTTCTTATTCTTTTAGGACAGCTCTGCATCTCAAATCAATGAGGTGGTACCATTGTGTAATGCAAAGCTTGCAAACTGAAGCATAACTTAGCAGCACTGTCAACTGAGCAGTTGTCTTAAGTCTTGATCTTGCATTTGACTAGCAGCTTGTCCAAGACAGTAGTGGATTTTTTTTTTTTTTGCTTGTCCAAGACAGTAGTGGATTTTTTTTTTTTTTTGCTTGTCCCAGGCCGGTGGGGGTTTTTTTTTTTTTTTTTTTTTGGGGGGCAATCTGATGCATCCACAGTTGTCAACACTAAAATGATTTTGAAGCGCTGCTGTGCTGCATGTTAGTTTGTGAATATTAAATGCATGTGCTGCTTTTTCATTTAAGTGTAAGGTGGCATGAACTTTCTGTTCCTATATCCAAGCAACAACAATAATTAGGTGATATGTGCAGATATAATTGCATGCAGTCTTAAGTAAGGCTTTCCCTTTGCTGCTGTTGTCACCAGGGTTCAGCAGCACACAAGTACACGTTCAGTTTCAGCTGAACTGTTGTTTAATAGGAGGTGATGTTAGCTTGTGTGCTAACACGGCTACATAGCTATCTGTCTGTGTATCACAGTTATGAAGCAATAAGGGTGGTACTTCATAAGGACTATTTTAAGAAAATCTTGGGTTTAGTCTTGTAACTGGCACCACATTTATTAATGATTTTTCTGACATCACTTAAATTTCTCTAAGGTACAGATGTTGTAATTGATAACTCGTGATCATGAGTTAGACCTTGATTCTTCCAAGATGCCTTGTTTCATCTGGTTTTATGTGCCAGTTCTCACTTGTACATGAATGAATGAGCTGTGTTAGTTTACATCTGCACAGCCTGCAAGGCTAAGTAGTGCTTTCCCTAAGAGCATGTTTACTGAAGTCCTGCAGAAAAATAAGCTTTAGTATTTGGGCATGTAGAACTAATCAAGCTGTCCAGCTGCCGTAAGCAGGTTTCCCTTGTAAATTCTTGTCAGAGGTGATGCATGAATAATTCTTTTATGAAAGTGCAGTGCAAACATCAAAAGACTCGTGTGCATCATTATCACTTTGCTCATGATGGTTAGTAGGCTATCCAGTGACAGATTTCATTACATGTTGCCAAACCAATACCAGCATAACACTTTTTGATCAGCCATCTGCGTTAAGGCAGAGTCTGGACATCTGTCATGTGTAGACTAGCTAAGATTTGCTCAGCTCACATATGTTAGTTATAAAGTGCAACATCTCAACAGGACGGCTCTTCACTTCAGACATTTGATGCTTGTCTTTAGAGACCTGGGAAATATCCCGAGTGATAGGTGGGTTTTTAATATGGTACTTGCTTCCAACCATATGAGGAAAGATGTCTTGGATACAAAACTGGTCTGGATTGTGAGAGCAGACAAGTTTTTAGAGTGCTCTTTTAGCTTTTTTCGCTTTCAAGGAGAAATATTCTAGCCTGTCACAAAGATCTCTGTGATTATCAGATTAATTTTATGGCAGCTGTTTTTGGGCCACCCATGTTTCTTGCTTCACTGTATCTTCATCATTAACAGCAGTATAAGCTGCAGTGAATCCTTGGATGTGAAAGCCTTACAGTGACAAAGGCTTGTGCAAGAATTAACCTTACGCTTGCATGTCTTATGTGAATACATTTTATTTACTGACAGAAAATGACTAGCACAATTAGTGTTAAATTGTATGACCATCATCAGGAACACCTCAGCAGCATACGCTGGTTTATAGGACATGTGTTTGTGGTGTGACTGGCACCAGGTAGCAGCCGATGATGTCACCCTTAGTATTCACTAGCCCTCCACTCCAGGCTGCCTGAACATTCCAGTTGCTTGTATGCTAGAGTTGCCCTCTCTGACAGTGTCACTTGTATTTTAGTTACTTGTGTTTGATGTAGGACTGTCAAAGCAGCTAACAGCAAATGTGAAGAGTTGTAATGCAGCTTAAGATAGGATCTGGCACAGAAACAACCCTTGCAAGCTGTAAGGTGGGCTGTAAGGTAAAACAATGACTGCCCTGGATTACCCTGCTGTCTACCTCCTGCATTCCACTAGGTATTGTGAAATCAGAATTCACATAGTACATACTACTGGTTTAACTTTCTTGAATTATTTAAGTGAATAACTTAGGAACTTTTTTTAACAATTCTGATGATTTATAAAATCATCAATATCTGGACTTGTTTGAACCGTTTTGCCATTTAGAAGAAGCCTTCAAAGGTGGATGTAGTTCACCTGGTAGAACTATAAATGCTGTCATAGGTAGAAAAGTAACCATTCTAGAATAATTCTCTTCAAAAATATTTGAACACTGTTGCAAAGATTATATATATATATATGCTAGGTGAGAAGCAATAGGAGGCATAGCAGCAATGTTTAATGCTTCTTTGACATAAGCTGAATAGAACATTTGGAAGTAAGCTTTATTTCCACAGCTCTCTTCTAAACAGCTCACAATTTCTTTGGCTTCCCAACTAGCAAATATTTTTTGAATAGACTGTAATTTATTTTTCTGTTAATCAAAACAAATAGCCTGACTTTAAATGCAAAAGAAGGTCTGACTTTAAACTCAATTGGTTTTCTATCCATTTGGGAATTTTTAAAAAAGTAACTGCTTAGGTGAAAGTTTCAGCCTGTTTCTTAAAATGAAGGAAATTCCACCTTCAGCTTTTCTGCTGATCTCAGAAGTGGAAAAAGACATCTTATAAAAGTAAACCAAATTGAATAGTTTGAGAACCTCTGTCAGAGTGAATCCAAATGTCTTCTGCATGCAGTGCTTTTGGAAAAGTGTGTGGCTGTAGTTTAAGGAAGACCTTACCTCTGCCAGAGAATTAACATTGATCTTCACCAGAAGTCTTGATTCAGTTGTTGTATTTCATGTCAGGAAGACATTCACTTTCATACCAAAATATGTACTAAACTTCTTAGCTGATGTAGTTTGGACACAGCCAGTTAAGCATAGTAGTAGTGCTTTTTATGGACAGTCTTAAATGCATCACAATTTTAACACGGTAACTTTAATGCTCAAATGCCAACAATTTTGTGACTAGTGCATGACCAGGAGTTAACACTTAACCAAACCCAAATGCTTCACTTTTTATGTCCACAGTTGTTATGAAATATCTGGCAAAACAGTATCAATGGGAATGTTGAGGAGATTTAAAAGTGTGTCTCTACAGAGCATGCTTGTGGCTTTTTTTTTTTGGGGGGGGTGGTGTTTAGTTCAGTTTGGTTTTGTTTGTGTTACTTGGTTTTTTTAATTAAACTAAACTTGGATATTCACTAAAGCTGTTAAAAATGCAATCTCATGGATATACAGCTATTTTAATTTCTTCAAGTCTGACACTGTGCTCATAATTTGTTAGGTGTTTGAAGCATGAAGTAGTATTTTGATAATTAAGTTTGCTGACATTATTTAGTGACTGCCTAGGGTCTGATGTGAGTTTTATCTTGAGGAAACAAAGCATGCTTTGTATTTTAAATTTGATTGCTTTGAAACCTGAAATCACTGACACTCAATGTAGAACACAAACTGTACAATGATTTAGGTGAAACAGCTACAATGTTGTTCAGTTCCTCAGTCCATCTATATTGCTGTCTAAAGCCGCAAAGATGTTCATTTGCTAATTGTGTACCACTGATGAAATCTAGCTTTTCTAGCTTTATAGTATGCCCAGGGCAGGTGTGATGCCTGTATACTTACAGGGTCCTAAATAAGTTGAATGTATTGTTAGGAGTTGTAGCAGTTTGTACCTACACTTTAGATGATGTAAAGCTGGTTTAGTAAGATGAATCCAGCTTTAACTGATACATCTGTCAAACCTGAAGAGTTCATTGGAATCCCCCTGCAGTTTGTGAATTCTTCAGTGTTTTTTTGCTACCTCTGTGCTTCCTTATTCTGGTCTGCCTGTTGTAACAGTCTTTAAAACTGTAATAGTTTTATAGAACTACTATTAAGTATGATAGATATTTATTTACCTTCTAGTTTTCATGCAGACCAGTTGATAAATATTTGTGGTGCGTTTAATGTCCTTCTTTGGAAAGCATTGCTGAGAAACCTACCCTCTGTTTTAGTTTCCAGTGCTTAATAAAAAACAGTATTTGATTGATTTGTGGTATTAAACAGAGAATCACCTCTCTACCCCTCTGCACTGCTTCTGCTACCATCAATATGGTATTTGCGTATTGATGGTGTTTAGGTACTTGCTTAACTCATGATATACTACTACTTGTTACAGATAAATAGAGGTGACTCAAAATAGATTACTCCAGAAACTCTAGTAGCTTCCAATATTTTCCAGTTCTTTGTTGATGTGTCTTTTCAAGGCAATGTGTTGTTTCTTTGAAACATGGAATTACAGTGATTAACTGGCAAAACCAGTTGCATCTAAAGTCATCGGATGTTTTAAAACATTTCTGAATTTTTGCTTTGTCAGTCGGTTTCTTTTTTTAACAAGACCTGGTAATTGATGAACATGTAAATTGATACATTAATGTTTTATCTTAATTTGGGAAAAATTACATAGTCTTTCATTACCCCAAAGAAACTACTTCAAGTCCATGCTCATGTAATACTTCTCTCTAATTTATCATTGTTAACTTAGTTTGTTCTTTTGTTACTTAACTTACCTGTCTTACGTGATTTCCTGTTCTGTCCCTCCTTATGCACTACATTAAACCAGTAGTATTATTGACACATAATTTTAAAGTCTTCACGCAAATGTAGGGGGAGATGAGCTTTCAGTCTGCCCTTTCCTTATGGAAGAGAGTGTCTTGGTGGCAACTATTTCTGTTCTGAATGTTTAGTTAGTAAGAGGTCCATGAATTTAGCTATTAGGACCATAGTTCTGATAGACTGTCCAAACAGTTACCAAGAGGTGTCAGGCTGAAGATAGAGGGCATGAATATAATTGAGGAGAATATGTTTAGACTGTAGTAAGTGGTTGAATTCATAGGTTAATAATTGAAAGAGCTTACTCTAACGGTAAATTAGCACTGAAGTTCCAAGCTCATGATCTTGAATTGTCCAGCTTGATATACCCTAAAGACACCTTGTTCTGATTTTAAAATAAGGTCATTGAAACTTTGAAAGTCATAGCGGTCTTTTAATAAATAACTAACTGAAATGGTTAATGACCACTTTTTTTGCCACTGTCAAGAACTTCAGGGTTATCTCCCATAGAATACCAAATAAGGAAATTTTTTGGTTTGTAATTTCTGCTATTTAGAACAAGCTGTGATAATATAAATTCTACTAAGACATTTCCTTTTTTCCCTTTCTTATTTTAGAATGATTTTGCCCATAGTGATTGCATGTCAAGTAATGAGACCAGTTTGCTAGAACGAACCACAGCACCTCATGATGGAGTACCAGTGGCTTCCCATAGACCTCAGCGAGAAGGTATGTTGTCTGAGGTTTCTTTTGATGAACACCTAAAAGTGGTTTTTGTTGAATGCTAAACTCTGCCTGGAGTTGTAGAAATCCTGCACCTGTGTTGCTGTTCATCTGAATGAGAAACTGCAAGGACTGGTAAGTATAATAGTTTCTCTGCTGCCTACTTGCCATTTCATTGTAACAAATTGTCATTCTTCTTTGCTGCTAACTACTCGTGACTGAAGGCATGAAAATTGATTGCAGAGGGGCTTCCACCTGAAAAGAAGAGGTGAAATTTGGGAGACAATAAGAAAATTTAATGTAATTGTATTAATGGTATTTAGATTTTTTTTTTTAAGCAAAACTACAAAACCATGAAGATACAGTCAAACAGTGGATAGCTTTTGATAGTGGATTTAGTTGTATTTGATTGGTATCCAGACTAGCTAGACATGGCCATGGGTTTCATATACCAGCACTTGTGGGGCAGTGTGCTGACATTTTTGAGAACCAAAAGGTCTTCCACCCCCCAGGGGCAAAAACTAAACACTCAACCCCCTCTCTGAAATGATTATACACCAATGCATGCAGCGTGGGGAATAAGCAGGAGGACTGGAGATCTCTATTCAGTCACAGGGCCATGATTTCATTGCAATTACTGAGACATAGTGGGATAGCTCCCATGACTGGAATGTTGTCATGGATGGTTATGTACTTTTCAGGAAAGATTGACCAGCGAGGTAGTGGTGTCACTGTTTATGTGCATGAGCAACTGGAATGCATTGAGCTCTTCCCAGGGGCAGTGAAGAACGTATTGAAAGCTTACGGGTGAGAAATAAGGGGCATACAAAATAGGTGAAACTGTTATGGGTGTCTACTACAGACCACCAAGATGATGTTGACGAGACCTTCTAAAGGGAGATGGAAGTAGCCTTAAATCACATGCCCTGGTGATTATGGGTGACTTCAATCACGCTGATATTTGTTGGAAAGGCTACACAGCAAGGCATACTC
>JAAGNO010023329.1:0-10041 GCA_033439905.1 Ceryle rudis | reverse complement strand
CCCTGCTCCCTGCAGGGGGTTGGACCAGATGACCTTGAAATCTCCCTTCCAGCCCAAACCATTCTGTGATTTTTTTTTTTCTTTTAACAAGATGTTCATCTGAACTCTGGGAATTTTTAATGCAAATTAAAGGATGATGAGAAGTACTTAGCACTGCGTATTTCAGAGACTTGAGAAACAGCATTAAATGACCTTGTAAGTGGGGCTACGAGTTCCACAAAGCACTCAGCAGACAGGTGGATCCTTGCCATAATTTCTATCCCAAGTATAAATCTCTCTGGTAGAGGTTTCCTACTACTCTGTTTTCTCTAGATGTTTCTGAGCGTGTAGCTCCCTACGAGTCATTTTGTATTCTGTGGTGTGCTATTAAAGATGAATAGAAGGAAGATTTGGCATTTTTACGTATTTTGTGAGCACTGACAGTTGCTTGAGAGTATTAACTCTTCTCAGTTGCTCTGGAATTCACTGTAAAAAGAAAATAAGAAATTAGCGAGCGGGGATTTCATTTGTTTGTTTGCCTTGATTCTTTTTTCTTTTAAAATCTCTGTGTAGTAACAGATTTGCTCCTGTCAGAATGATACAAAACAACACAAGTACCTACAGAGTAACGCTTTAGGTAAATTACACCGAGTTTAATGACTCCAGAAAATGCAATAATTTCTTTGTTTACTTTCTGTGTGTTTAATTCTACCTTCAAATAGCTGTCGTTGCTTAATATCTGGTAACAGGACTACTCAATGAGTAACTTTACTAATGCTTTACAGCGTTACCTGGCGGCTCCAGCCAGCATTTAAGTTTAATCCTTGCAAACAGAGATTTGTAGCGAGCTACGTGATCTGAAGAAAAGGCTCAGTTCTCAAACATTAAAACATTGAAAGCTGAAATCATTCTTGAAAGGTAAAATAACAACATTTTGCTCGAATGCCCATTAGTTACACACGCAGAGTGCAATTTTGGCTCGTAGCAGAATAATTCCAAATAGGACAATAATAATCTTTTATTTTTTTTCCAGCACGGCCTCATTACTTGAATGAAATACACTTGTTAGCTTAGACAGATGGAATAAATACAAGATAATCACAGGATCCGTGGCGGTTCTAATCTAGATTGACAAACAGTTGTCTTGGTTATGAAAGCAATTCTCAAAATTCAGAGGTGGAGCCAACTGCCTTCGTTACGGGAACGATACCAACTCCGCCAAGCAATTGAGTTGAGGTATTAATTACTGTCTGATTTAGGTTTTTATATGTATATTAACCAAAATGACTTCTGGCGCTGCTGATGTTATTTGAGATCCCTCTGGTATGACTCTAATCACAGGTTTATAAATGTGCATCTTGGAAAGCGGGATCATGCAAAGCCTTTCTTTCCTGAAGTGTACGTGGATTGGGCGTGATGGAGCTGGAGTTGATTCTCCCCACAGCAGCCCTCCCAGTGCTGTGCTTTGCACTGGGAGCTGGGAAGGGGCTGGGAACACCCCCGGGTTGTGGCTGCTGCTGGGCAGGGCTCGCCCAGCACCGAGGCTGGTTTCCAGCATTCCCCCTGCGGTGGGATGGGGGGGACAAGATCTTGGGAGGGGACACGACTGGGACAGCTGACCCACACTGACCAAAGGGATATTCCAGACCGTATGGTGTCAGCTGAACTACAAAAGCCAGGAAAAGAAGGAGGAGACATCAGCTTGTCCTCCGGAGCAACCGCTACGCGTTTGGAGCCCTGCTTCCCAAAAAGGGCCGGGCATCACCTGCTGATGGGAAGCAGACAGTAAATCTTTGGTTTCTTTTGCTTCCATGCACCACATTGCTTTGCTCATCACTGAACTGCCTTTGTCTTAGCCCACGAGTTTCACCTTGTTTTCTTCCCCCTGGTCCAGCTGAGAGGGAAGTGATAGAGGGTGGACACCTGGCATCGAGCCAAGGTCAAACCACCACACCTTGCAAGTAGGGAAGGGATAAATTCTTTCCTTCCTTTGAACATCTCCTAGGACACTGAACTCCTTCCCGGGAATTAATTTGTTTCTATAACATTGTTTATGGTGAAGCGGACCGTTAACAAACGTGGCCTGAGCTGACAGGGTGGCAGAACCCGGAGAAGAGGCGAGCGGGGAAAATGATGCTTCGCAAGAGGGATCCCAAAAGAAGCTCTGATGTGAACAGCTGAAACAGGGAATCACTTGAATGAGGAGGTACCTGAAGGAACAAAAACACTCAATACTATGATTTCCTCACTTTTAAATGGAATTAGTTTCACAAGGGTGAAATCCTAAGTGTTAATTGTTTAGTAGAAGAAATACACAGGGCCAAGGAAGCGCTTTACAACAGGTACTCTCTGATTTACATCACAGCTGTAGAGATTTATAGTCAGGATAAACTCACAGAAGTCCTACCACCTTAAGATTACAGAATTGCCCATTATTTCAGACAAGTCTTATGGGGCTGTGGGATCACTTAATAGTGAAGCACGTGAAGTGGATACATAGATTACAAATGAACTTGCAAAACCAGATCCTTAAGTAATAATAATGATAACAAGATTGGAAAAAATCTAGTTTTTCTAGAAAAGTAGAAAACAGGAGGACATTTGATATCACAATGGCACCCCAGGTTGTGCAAGGATGGCAGAATCTTCATCAATAAGCCAATGCTGTCTTGCAGAAAAGGCAAACCATTCTATCACCATTTCCTCACATAATTTCCTCTTAATACCCAAGAAAAGTGCTGCATTCAGAACATTTAAATTAGAATTTTTAATTAAACAGTTCAAACTACCAAAGTTGAAAGTTTGTGGAACTTGCCTAACATAACCTCCTGACGTTATCAGAGAATGGTTAGGAATTATTTAAAGGCACGAAATCCTCCCTCCTTCTGAGTGACTTGTGTTGAAGCTTCTTTTTAAACATATAGGTACAGACATATTGTTCAGCCTGGAGAGGAGAAGGCTCTGGGGAGACCTTCTGGGGGCCTTTCAGCACTTCAAGGGGCCTGGCAGAAAGATGGGGACATTTTTTTTTAGCAGGGTCTGTTGTGACAGGACAAGGGGTGATGGTTTGAAACTAAAATAGGGAGATTTAGACTGGAGAGAAGGAAGACATTTCTGACACAGAGGGTGGTGAGAACCTGGCCCAGGTTGCCCAGAGAGGTGGTGGCTGCCCCATCCCTGGCACCATTGCAGGGCAGGTTGGCCGGGTCTCTGAGCACCCTGCTCTAGTTGCAGATGGCCCTGCTCCCTGCAGGGGTTTTGAACTAGATGATCTTGAAAAGTCCCTTCCAACCCAAACCAGTCTGTGATTCTATGACCCACATCCCCTGCTCCAAACTGGGAGGGACAAAATGTAAGAAACAAACATTTAAGAACAGGGTTATCTCCTGGTATGAGCAACAAACAGAAACAAATACAAAAAGCACCATCTCGCCCCAAAATGGTGACAAACCTGCCTGCCAGAAGTCACTGCCTCCCATTTCAGTGTGGCAGGAATGGTTCCCACACAGTGACAAGCGGCACCATTCCTTCCGAACCACCATGCGGGGCCGTAAGGAACTGCAACAGGTCCAGGAATTCAGTCTGAACCTGAAGGATGTTTGTCTGCATTGTCTTGTTCCGAAACCCACGAATTCTCAGACTAACCCTTTGTCTTTCCATGGAAGATGTTAGCGTTATTGTTCTTACATATGGCTGCTCTGCGAGGGAGCTCTGG
This sequence comes from Ceryle rudis, assembly GCA_033439905.1. Classification (NCBI taxonomy): domain Eukaryota; kingdom Metazoa; phylum Chordata; class Aves; order Coraciiformes; family Cerylidae; genus Ceryle; species Ceryle rudis. The sequence continues at coordinate 6,347 of JAAGNO010023329.1, read as the reverse complement.
AAAGGAACAAACAGAACGATGAGGGTACAAATACAACCGGTTGAATAAATACTTGGTTTTCTCCTTGAAAAAAATTCTGTGAGATCAGAAGTACTATTAAGATTCTTTTCAGATGTTATCAAAATGATAATTCTGAGGAAAAAAAAAAGAAAATGTTCTTAGTATCTCTGCTTTAGCACATTTCTCCTTCAGCAGTAGAAAATAAGGTCGTTTCACTTTCAGTTTCTCCCTCACAAACCTACTCCAGGAAGTTGCAGGCACTGAAAGAGACTTTCTTCAATGAAGTTCTAGTAGAAAAGATGTGCATGTATTTGTCTTTTCTTTCTTAAAAAATAATAAAAGAAAAAAAAGCAGAAAGTGCATTTTTACTAAGTAAAATAAAGTGTAAAGAAGTCTTATTTGTGCAACTGGTTAGCCATTTGAATTTTTTAAGAAAAGACAAGACTTCAGTAGGAATCTGTACAGCAGAAGTTGGTAGAATGCACCACAGCTTTACAAGACTACCACACACAGGCAGCACAAGAAGAATGCATCCTTTGACTATTAACAGTTAAATCAGTCAGGAGAAACACGTTACTGACAGCTGAAAAAAAGCTCTATTCCGCGTTTAAAAGAAAAAAAAGTTGGACAGATTTATGATTTATCAGCAAGAGGTTCAGCAAGGAATCCAAAAAGATTAACTAAAATTAGAACTTCACGACATTTTACTCACGGTATTGGGGTGATTTCCAGGTTCAACTGGTCATGACTAGAAGTAACTTGCTCTATCTGACCCTGCTCTGGGCAGGGGGTGGATTAGATGACCTCCTGAGGTGCCTTCTGATCTCAACTAGTCTATGATTCTGCTCCATGAACTAGAAATGCAGATGTTCTTTACCTCAGCAGCAGCTCTCTCCTCCTGCTGATACACTCAGCATATGTAAAGGTTTAAGGCTTCTGTATTCTCCAGCAATTTACACTATGGAGCCAGGCCAGCATTTATTCCAACCAAGACTTACGCAGGTGGCTAGAAGAACCTGTGTAGCTTGTGAGTACTGATGTCATACTCAAGTTAAATCAGATCACTAAGACAGTTGCACAGGATGCAAACATCGTATTCCTACTGAGGGCCACATCTAGCTGTCAAAATAAACATCTACATGGAAAAACCACCTCACCTCTTTCCTCTGAGAGTCAGACACACATAAGCTCCCAGAGTGCCTAAGGGGATTCCCCTTTAGTCTGGATAGCCTCTCAAAATAAAGGTGATTCTTGGTGCTATAAAAAGGAAATCTCTTCTGGGAAGGAAAAGAAAGAGTCATGCTTGCCCAACAGCTCTGCCTTTTAGGAGCCAAAGATGCTTATTGCAAAATCCATTAGTCCTCCCTTTTAATCTACAAGTCTAAATACTTGTGTGTTCTCACAGGTGCTTCCTCTTGAGCCTTTTTTAGGATGAGCTATGGGTTCAAAGGAAGCACCTGCACACGTGTTTAGCATAACGTGATACTCCCTTTAAGCTAAATGGAGAAGTGGAGTCGTGAACTTCAGTTTTGATCTACTGGTTATTCCTTAGACATGTAACTAAGTAGATCTTTGTCAACTAAGAAGGACTATCCCATTAGCACAGTGCCTACCAAAGAAAAGCTCAAAAGCCTTTCTATCAGTACTTTGCCAGAGTTAAGATAAGCGAGCCTATTGCCAATTAAGCTTAAATTCCTTCTACAGGAATCTACACCCCCCTGGAAACCTTCTAAAGATCTACAAGACAAGAGATTTCAAATCTCTCTATACATTATTATTACAACTTCAGTAACTTCTATTTAAATCTTCATAAGCTAATAATTTGCCAACCTAAAAACCAAGAAAACCCGCAATTTATCTGCAGCACTACCAGAGGGAACATAACCTCAGAACACACAAAGGCCCTTCGCAGGCTAAAAGCAGATGATCTGCCAACACCTCCTCACAGTCCTTCCAACTTCCACGGGATAAAACAACGTGTTTGAGAGCTACCGCTCATGAGGAAGGCCTAAACCAGCAGAAGCAAAGGGAAAAAAAAACCCAACCAAGCAAGCTTCTGGTTGACAGGTCCCCACCTGGATAACAGAGGTTTCTGTGCTGGCTAAATTGTGAAGACAAGCAAAATATTCAGCGGTCTTTATTGCCACCTCTTGGCCATCACCACATATCATGAAAGTAACAGAACAAAACCATATGCCCGTTCCTTTATGGAAATTATTTTTTTCTTTGGGGAAAATGAGATAGTGAAGGAACAGATGGGAGTGGAAACAGAGAACAGAGAATAACCAGAATACTGTTTGCATACAGGTCTAAGTATTTAGAGCTGTAAAACTACAGTGAGTTGTAAAATTACAACTGCAATTAACCTTCATTAATGTTTTACTATGTCATCTGGAGGATTGAAGGGACTGGAAAGCAAAGAACCAATTCTTTTCAAGACAAAAAGCAGTATTTTATTATTTATTTAGAACAGGTTAATACGGTCGTCAAGACACTTGTCCCTTCCTGAAGTCAGAAGACGAGTGGATTAGCATTACCCACACTAGAAAAAGAGTATCACCAAATGAACTTTCCATTTTCTCTTTATCACTAAACCAGTAGTAAACCCCCAGATTAGCAGATTGCTTAACAGTGGAGAGTACCACGCAGAGCTGATCTCTCTGCCAGTGTTCTCTGTTGCACACAAGCCCGAAAAGAACATAAACAACAGGAAGATATTTCCATAAACTGGCTAAGCAATAGATCTATCAGAGCTTAAAAGGTTTGAAAAGCCAGACACATTTTAAGTAGGACTAATACAAAAGGCTTTGAAAGAGGAGGGAAACTGCAGGAACTGTCTTCACATAAGTAAGCTCATTTCTGCTGTCTCCAGGCAATGGAACTTTCTAAGATTTCAACGACACTCCTGTGTGTGATTTGCTTTCTGCTGCACTTAATACATTCTGAAGCTCAGAGAGGGGAAAAAATTGCTTTCTACCTCTGATGCTTTCCAGCTTCATCAATGCAAGACACAGGACATGAAGAAAGTCATTCCAATACTCTCCCATCTCCACCAGGCTACTGGAAAGTAGAAAGGACATGACAGCAGCAGGGAAGAAAATACCTCAAGTCTTCCTCCCCAGCCTGCATTTTATCTTTTTGCCTCAAAGACAGCTCATAATTCTGTCTGTAACACTGCTAATGGCTTTTCTTAGCATAAACCAGTATGAAACCAACCCTCTTGTAACATTATCACAACTCAGTCATGAAACTGAGGAAAGTTTCTTCATTTGTGGCTTGCTAAAGATAAAAGCAGTTGCAGCAGATATAAGGATGCTTTGTCAGATCCAGGGAGATAACCCAAAATAAACCAAGGCAAACTCATACACTGAAGGGCTTCAAGTCTCTCTTTAAATGAGCATTTGGATTTTATGCAAGGTGACAACAAAGGTCCTTAACTATGCAGCTGAGATACAAAGTATGGCTCCAGAAGCTTCTGGAGGAACTTTCTAAGACTTCTCTAGGTTCTGGAATAATAATAATGAACTGGTAAGAAAAAAAAACCCTAAGGATGTTAGCAGGGCTCTGACTTCTGTTATTCTGTTAATAAATCTATTCGGTGTCATAACACATAATGCAAGGCAGAGTTTGTGCTAATATTTATTTCATACCATCTGTCGCTAGAGTCTAAGTAGAGTCTAATGATTTAGTTAAAAAAAATATAGCCCGATTTTGGAGACTAAATGACCAATCAACATTTTTATTACTCCATCTGCAATAAAACATGGAATAGAAGAAACACCAAACATTCACACTCAGCTCACCTCTTCCTAAGATGCAAGAAATGTCAAACATAAGTTGTTCTGAGTGGGTTGGTACCGGGTTAATCATTACATATTTTGTGATCGATAAGTTTTTCCTATTTTAGAGGCCCAACTGCACTTGTCTTCCAAACAATTTCATCGGCCTGAGATGGTCTAAACATGGATAACCAGTTCAAATAGAATTTTTCACTTATCTGTCTGCCCAGTATTGAGGAAGAAGTTCTAGGTCAGTCATTTCTAGGTGCCCATACTTCCACTATGAGGATGTCCAACACCTTTCCATAAAGTTAAAGCTGAAACAGTTCTTGGGGTTTGCAGCAATTTAAACAGACACCTAATGGTGCAAAGAAGCTGTTGGCTCTCAACTTCTCAACTCTCCATTGAGCTGTATGGCTGATGACCTCTAATTTAATAAGCACAGATATTTGATTCTCAGTATATGCTTTAATCCTGTGGTAAGTGGTAACGTAGTAGTAGCCCCTGCAACTGATGCCAACCAACTGCTGAAGCTTCACACAGCACTCGTGCAACCTGTTCCTCAACCACCTTTTCCTCAAAGAAGTTACATACTGTGCAACCCTGACAACAGAAAGCGCAAATGAACTTAAGTTTGTTGCACAGAGCTTGCTTTTCTTACACAGTAGTGTTCAGAGTTAGCAAAGAATTCTGAATAATCCTCTGGGTGGGAGAAGAACACACAAAGATATAGCAACGGAAAGGCAGAAATCCTTGTAGCTGAAGGGCTGAGCTGTCACCTTTGTGAAAGAACCAAAGGCCCTCTGATAACTGTCTGCACTTGAAGACTAACAGAGAAAAGCCAGGAAATCAGGAAAGACTCACACACCATACACCACAAAATTGACATCACCACAAGAATGTCACCATAGCCCTCTGGGTGCTGAGAAAAACATCGGCACACCTCGACGTTTTAGATTAGAAGACACATGCTGGGAAGTAGAAGCACTGAAGAGGAAGGAAGAGAAAGAAAAAGACACATATAGTCAACGGGTTTACCATTACCTTCCCCACGAAGTACTCTCCTATGCTTCAAACCCTGCAATTTTATTTGAACAGAGTTTCTCAAGCTTGCACTGAAACCTACTCAATTCACACTGGGTGAGATTAAGAACCCAAGGTTAGCTGAGAATCTGAGTTTCCATCTAAAGAATGAAGAAAAGCGAGTGACACCCAACATCTGTGTAAGCCTCAAATCATCAGAGCAGGTGAAATATTCTGACATCTCACATCGTTTTGAAGATCTATTATTCTGGGGACAATTACCCACTGAACTGTAGCAGAGGATGACTGTGGAGGAAGGAAAGAAAGCACAAGCTGCTTATAAGGCTCTGTGCAGCTGCACAGCATCTGTGAGTAGCTCACCGTGTCCCTACCTGGGGTGACTAAGATGTGAGGACAATTGAGATGCCATCAACTTGCATACTGAAAAAAACCCAAACCTAGAGAGCAGAAATGCCCCCCACCTCCGAATCATGACATGCCAGTAACAGTGAATTATTTTATTAAAAGTTAATGATTTCTTATGATGATCTCACCCTTTCCTAGTGTTCCAAGATTAAACAGTTTTTTTCCTGGAACATAAGTACATTTGGACTGTTCCACATCTGTCTGATAGCTTTTTGTTCCTACAGGCATCACAACTTGTCTTCACTAAAAAGATGCTTTATCGCTGCCTTTTTTTTTTTTTTTTTTTACCTTGTCATTCAGAGGTAGAATATTCTGATTTTCCCCTCCACGTCGCACAGCCCACAGAAGAAAGACACGGAACACAGTGACAGCATTCAGGCAATTTCTACGAGACCTTTAGCCAATAATGCTGATAGTAAATTACTCATTCAAAAAACTGTTTTCATTTCTTACCAGCTACCCTGTCCTTAAAAAGGTGACAAAGACTGAACATCAGCGATGGTACCCGGAGAGTCAGGCTAGAGCTAGCGTGAAGAACTGTGCATCTGAGCCTGGCATTCTCTCATTTCTTGTCCTTCCTTTGTTGCCTGTGCCACCTGTGCTGTGCGAGTTACTGTGCTCCACCTCGGCGCTGCCTTTCACCGTATGATGCTGCAGAACAACCGGGGCACCCTTTAGTATTTAACGGAAGGCGCCAGAAACGCCCTCAGCCCGGCTCTCCATCTGACAAGGGCAGGTTGTTACCCCGGCACGGCCCAAAGCGGCGGAACAACTCCCGAGGCTGCAGGGAGCTGCCGAAATTCCCGGAGCGGAGGCGGGGCGTGTGTGTGTCTGTGTGTCAGTGTGTGTGTGTGTCCGTGTGTCAATGTGTGTCTGTGTGTCAATGTGTCAATGTGCGCGTGTTTGTCCGTGCGTCAACGTGTGTTTGTCAATGTGCGTGTTCGTGTGTCAGTGTGTGTGTCTGTCTGTCCGTGTGTCAATGTGTGTGCCCGGGTGTACCCCGCCATGCCGCGCTCCGCACCCGCGCCTCAGCCGCCCGTGTAGCCCCCGCCGCCGCCGCCGACTTCTCTCCCCACAGCCTCCTGCGGGAACCGCCGACCCCCCCAGCCCCCCGCCCCT
>JAAGNO010023328.1:7663-37444 GCA_033439905.1 Ceryle rudis | reverse complement strand
AGCAGGGTGCTCAGAGCCCCGGCCAACCTCCCCTGCAATGGGGCCAGGGATGGGGCAGCCACCACCTCTCTGGGTAATCAGGGCGAGGCTCTCGCAACCATCATGCTAAAAAATTTATTCCCTGTATCTAGTCTAAATCTCCCCTCTCTGAGTTTAAAACCATTAACCCTTGTCCTGTCACAACAGGCCCCGCTAAAAAGTATGTCCCCATCTTTCTTATAGGCCTCTTCAAGTACTGAAAGGCTGCAAGAATGTCCTCCCAGAGCCTTCTCTTCTCCAGGCTGAACAAGCCCAACTCTGTCAGCCTTTCTTCATAGTAGAGGTGCTTCAGCCCTCTCATCTTTTTTTGTGGCCCTCCTCTAGACCTGCTCCAAGAAGTCCATGTCTTTCTTGTGTTGAGGACTCCAAAGCTGGTCACAGGACTCCAGGTGGGTTCTCACCAGAGTGGAGTAGAGGAACAGATTTACATCCCGTGACCTGCTGGTCATGGTAATGCAGCCCAGGATACAGTTGGCCTTCTGGGTTGTGAGAGCACACTGCTGACTCACATCCAGCTTTTCATCCACCCCTGACCCCCATGTCCTCCTCCTCAGGGCTGCTCTCAATCCTTTCAGCCCCCAGCCTCTATTGATACCAGCGACTGCCCCAACACAGGTGCAGGTCCTTGCACTTGGCCTTGCTGAAACTCATGAGATTCACACAGGCTCTGGATGGCATCCCACCCCTCTGGCATGTCAACCACACCACACAGCTTGGTGTCACCTCTTATCAGCATGCTTTCAGATTTTTTTTTTTAAAGTGCAATCACAAAATCAGTCACTTCTCATTTTCCTGGCATTAGCACTCAAAGGTGAATATCCTTCCTCGTCATTTGTAGTATCACAGAGATGATCTTAACGCAATTTACTGTGAGTACCTGAAAACACCGATTCTGTCGGAGACAGAAGGATTTACACATTCACATCTAATATCACAATGGCATTAACTGCATAGATCAATGTGTGAATGGCAGAATTAACCTATACATTTGGGGGCTAAATATTAGGTAGACTGTGTAAGATTTGAATGCAAGAAATTAAGTCCTGCTAGCTAGTCCAGTTTCACTTGTACATTCTCACATGCCATCATGCAGATAGTGTAGAAGCTGGTATTTTTTTCACCCCTTAAAATAATATTATTTTTAAATGTAAAAATTCATTCCAAAGTAAAACTGTGAAAAATTAATTACATTATGAACTAAGAATTGCAACTAGAAGGAGGAGACTCTTCAAACTGTGATTACCAAAAATGAATATACGCAAATTTTGTGCTAGTCAGGAGTTTTAAACAGAGAAAGTGATGTATTTCTAGATGTAAAGAATACCTTTGAGCTGCGATCATCCTTTGGCAGCATCGGAATGGCATATGTAATTGCTAAAGTCAACAGATTTTCTTTAAGAGCTTTGCTGCTTATGTTTACTATCCAATTTTACAGAGATTAATTTCACAAAAACAGATTTTTTATGTGGCAATATCCCCAGGGGTATGCAGTCATCAGTTCACATAATGATATTTTAGTAGACAGAAGAGCAGCTCGAAGAGTCCTACAAAGAAATACAGCTCATCCTTATAGAAAAATGCACAGAAACAAAAATATTTAATCCAGAATATGTTAAGTTTCAATTCCTCCCCTTTTTTTGAGGGCTGAAAATAGAATTTTTCAACCATTAATGTTACTTTCAATTTTTCAGTGAATAAAATGGTCCTCCTGTGAAATTCTCAGAATGAATACATTCTTCCTCCCAGAAAGCAAATTCTTGTGTCTGGCCTCAGAAAGGAAAAACAGTTCAATGCTGCTGTGGCAGACACAAACACCAGTGATGCCCTGTACTGCTCCAGGTGGGAGCTCTGGGGTGGTTAAAGTGGCTATTTCAAGTCTCGCTTTTTCCCAAGCCTCACATGTGATGTATGAAAACACAGTTATTACCTGTTTTTCACACCTGCATTTGGAAATGAAGGACAATTGGTTTCAAAGTACAGCTTCACTCTCAGTAAATCATTATACCTGATGCAGGTTTATAAACCAGTTTCCCTGCAGCGTCTCCCTTCACTTCAGATCAGCTCCCCATTCCTACAGCCAGGAGGTGATGTATAGCAGAGGGCCGCCAGGCAGACGCCAGGTTTATGAGGACATTTTCACTACTGACTTCCCAGGTGAACCATTTCAGTCATGAAAGAAGAATGTAAAATGAATTAGCTGACAGATCCCAACAGGCAGAGGTAAGGGCAACATATGTCTTCCCAACCTTCACTTGCTCAAACCGTTTTTTGTCCTTCAAGCATCCCTCAGCTTTACAGGACACACACCTATTACAAAACTTCTCACTTGGACAAATCATCTTCTTTCCCGGGATGGGGTCAGTGCTCTTGTTGGTCCCATGATGCCGAGAAAGATATACTGACCTGACTTCCAGAGTTTTTGAAGTACAGATTTTCATCACAGAGTCACCAGTCATCAATTTAACCAAACAGATATCACGGTCAATACCTGAAGAGGCAATCTCTTACTGTATAGACTGTATCGGTATTTTTTATTGATGGCAGCAATATAAACTTGAGCTAGGGCATGAAAATAAAAATCAAATGTTATGGCAGCCCTTTGCTTTCATTGTCCTTGTAAAACCATTCAGAATTAGTATTTGGGCATTCGTGATAATGAGCATGATTCCCACTGGACTTAATTGACTTCAAACACCTGAATAGTAAGCAAACAAAGTATGTGTGGACATGATGCATGTTAATTAAAGATTTTCCTGGCAGGCTAAAGAACAGTGCATTGAATTCTGTTCTAGATTCTTTCAGCAGAGAGTCTACTGTTTCTAGACATTTCTATCCAACAGTCATAATAAACATTTTTCTAAGCAGAAAATAAAATTTCAGATTTAAACCAGACTCTCCTCTGAGAACAAATGACATAGGGAAAAGGGCGAAAACTGGATGGATGTCAACAATATCATTTGTTGCTTCTGTTCTTTCAGTTTTCTGGACACTTAGGAAATTCCCAAGAATTACAAGAAAAAAGTGTGCCCTGTTACTTTTCTACACTAAAATCAATGAAGAATCTCACATCAAAATCTTTCTTGCTTTTTCAGTTTTTCCTTATTTTGCAGTGTTTCCTTTTCATTCCTTTATTCCTAATGCTAGTTTAAGATTCCCGAATATGATGCTGTAGCAATCTGCTGTATTTTCATATCCCACCACAAGAAGCAAAGGGTCCATACTCTAACATCAACTTAATGCTATTTAAAAAAAATAAAAAAATAAAAATCACCCTCCCAAAAGCATAAAGACTTCCCCTGTCATCAAAGGACTACAGACATGATTAAAATGTTCCTTTAAACAAATACTTGGTCAGATTTGCTTTCCAGTACTTCAAGGATAACCTGACACTTGAAACAACCCATTTGAAATGGCTGATTCTGCCTTTGAGTTTCCTGTCGTCCAAATGATTCAGCGTGTGTCCATACCACAGCCTGCTGGGAAAGGTCTTTTTGAGACAACATGTTAAAAGAACAAATAATTGCTGCACTTATGGCATTTTGTGATTTCTAATGCCACAATGAGGCCTACTTCCCTCTTCCAGTTTAAGCAACCACAAGTTGATTAAAATCAAATGATAATCTGACACTAGGATAGCTTTTAAAAGGAAAGCAAGAAGAAAGACAGTAGAACACGTTTAAAATAATAAATTTTAAAAAGCCAGACAGTCCTCAAGTTCATTGTATCCATCTGTCATCAGTAAGGCATAGGTACTGTGGGCTAATTAAATATTAATGAAATATAAATATCTGCCGGTCTCCAAGCGTTAGCTAAGGAGCAGTAACTGCACAACAGCTGCTGTAGCTCACTGAAAGTGCTCATGTCAGCACCTCAAACAACATCTAAAATCTGTCCCCAAAACATCTGAATGAAATAATAATGACTTCTCCATGTAACTCATTTCAGAGGGCCTGCAATTTTTTACTTAAGATAGAGGTGAAAGGTCCAAGTGGTAGCAAGAAAAGCTGAAGAGTTTCATGGAGCAATACAATTAAATGTGAGATTTTTCATCTTCTGCTTTGTTAAAATCCTCTTAGGTAAAGCAGTGTCTGGTATTAAGATGCTAATAATGTTGATAGAAGAAACTCATGCCAGAAGTACCAATGTTAGCTACACAAAAGCTTTACTCCTCTTCCATAGCATCAGAGTGAAACAGCACATTGGGCAAAGATAAATTTTAAGCTCACTCCCCATTTAAATCCTGCTTTTTATGTGTGAACTTCCTCCTAGCCAGAAAGAAGGCTCCCATCTTGTTGCAATGCAGCTGGGGACATGAGGAAAGAGCAGAAGGACCGCGATGGCAAGTGAAACATCACACACACAACATGCAGGTAGCTAAGCTAACGCTGGAGGTAGATCACAGGATGTGGTGAGAGTAAAACACACCACACCTTACTCATTGCAAGCAATTTAAGGGCAATCCAAACATCATCTTGTTTAAATTGTATACTCAAAACATACATCCTTGTCAGGAATGGCAGAACCATTGCCTCAGCTCAGGCTGCACACACTGTTACAGCCTCCTTCTGCCAGCCAGTGACTCGGGGGCCAGGCAAGTCACGTCTTTGGGGGATCTAATATTGGCACAGTTCAGATGACCCAAGGCTGTGCTCCCTCCCTGCTCTGAGATAAGGAGAGATGCCACATACGAGGAGGGGTTTCTGTACATCTTGCTTTAAGACCTGAGGTGTCATAAACTAAAGAGAATGGCTGTCCTCAAAAGCCTCCCGTTCATGATGAGACAAACCCTTTTCCTCCTAACATTTGGTCAAACATTTCACTTCATCACAAGTCAGATGAAGGTGGCATTCTCAAGTCATCAAACCACTTCTCCCCACCTTCAAACCTGCTTGTGCAACAACAAAAGAGAACATTTTGTGTTCTGTTAGAATGAGATATATTTGGTAAAACCACCTTTGGTTTGAGTGTCGTGTGCTAATGTTTATAGCTGACAGCTGTTCCATGTACCCCCTCTATCCCATTCTCGATGGAAAGCAAAGTAAGGTAGATTCCAGTCTGAAGTTTCCAGTCCTGATGGCCAGGGGACTGTAATTTCTCCTACCTCACTGCCCAGACACAGGCCTTGAGATACAGCTCAGGTTCTTCCTGCCAAGTTCAAATTAACGTAAGTGATGTCACCAAACAACTTGAAAATATGCAGATTCATCACTACCCACGTGTTTACAAAGACAGACACAAAATTAAGTATAAATCACTTCACAAAAAATTCAGCGTGTAAAAGTAATGCAGGTATTCCTATGCGCATGTGAACACACAACAGCATGCATTATAAAAACACACCTAATAGCCAGAAAAGGTTATTGACCGATAGTTTCTAGGGACTTTCTGAGCAACCTGTAAATACAGGGCTGTTGTTTGAAGCTATTCATAGCCATGCTGTACCAAGACAAAGGATTTCCACTTCATACCAAAACCCCTTCACCCCAAAGATACACATCCTAAACATTCTTAAAAATACAGAGCGACAGTACAGAAACTCTGCTAAACGTCAGCAAAGTCCATCTGAACAAAACTGTGATACTGAAACTGCTGAATAATTTGGCATCTCTTCAGCAAGACAGGAAATTGCTGGAAATTAGTTGAGCAACTTGATAATCAGTACACTAATCACATTCATCTCTCTCAAATAATGCAGAACAAAATTAAACAAACTACAATGTTACAAAGAGATAGTGTCAAAATCAATTAAAAACTTCAGATTCTTTAGTGTTCTGAAATAAGGGAGTCCTTGTTATAAGCTAAACAGAAGCAGTAATTTCATTTACTATAGACACAGCACATCCCTGTTTATAAATTGCCTTTATTCTGAGTGGGCACATGCACGAACACCGGCATTTGTCATATAGGATGTCTGCACTTCTGGGTTCAGAAAAAAAAATCAAATACTATTTTTAAACCATTAGTCAAGATTTTTCCAGCAATTTCTTACGTTTGGAAAATACAAGCTCTTTTCAGCACCTTGACAGAGATTCTCACACAGATCATCAGGCACTGTGTGTGGTGTGTAGCCGTTGTCAGAAATATGGAATATTATTATGGAGAAGATGAAAACCAGTGGAATATTACTGTCATCTTCAAAGTTCTACTTTGAAACACAAAGAGATTTCCAGCTTTTCTCAGTTTGGTTTGTTTTGTTTGTTGTGGTTTTGGTTTTGTTTTTTTATCATTTAGATCATATCTTTCATCTTTTGAGTAAGTCATTACAGTCTTTTAATCTTTTATATTCTGCTTCTTTTTAAGCTCTCGTCCACATGCAGGGAAGCAGTTAGGAAGGACTTTTTTGTGTGCAACTGCAAATAGATAGATTTAATGAGAGTCTCTCACACGACCAGTTTCTCTGGTGGAAGACATATTCAAGAATGCATCAGCCTTCACACTGAGCAATATTTATGGACCATTAGAAAAATAACCATCATACTTATTTTTGTAGGAAAAAGGAAAGAAAAGAGAGAGGTAATATCCATGTTTTAATTCCACTCTGTATAAATTCCCAGAAAACCCCCAAAGCATTCCTAACCTTTCCTATCAGAGAAGCCAATAGGGAAAGTTATGACAGACACGACAGGTGTGAAGCTTCCGTTTATTTTCCTTAAGTATAGTGAAAATATATTTATTCAACACTGACTTTCATCTTTTTCTCTCTCAACTTGCAACCTAACCTCAGACTTTGACTCTTCTCTTTGCAATTCAATGAACGCAGCAGATTAGACTGTAAACCACTAGTCCTTTGATTGAAAAACAATCTTGAAAACAGGATCCTCTCGGTTGTAATTGGCAGTGGTTTCTTCCTCCCTCCCTTCCTGAGATACAGTAAGATTCCTTGATAGGTCATCACTGGAGACAGAATCCGGGATGCACATCATGAAGCTTCACTGCCCACTCTGAAAGTACGATAGCAGGCAATTTCCAAGGAGACACAGGTTCCCAAATCTAATATGCTGTCTCACCATTAATAAAGACAAAAGATTTTCTGCATGATCACTGTATATTCCAGAAGCAGGGCCTTCTAAAGCAGCACTGAAGTAGTCTGGAAACCCCTTTTTGCAGTGTTTAAGTATCACGTTCATCCTCACAAGACAGGTGACGGTACATTTAACTGATGAACCAGCGTTCCAAACTCCATCCATAGTCAGAATGTAATTTCTGTGTCATACTGGGCACAGAAATTTGAATGTGAACACTGAATAGCTCATAGCAATATATACAAATACACTCAAGAATGCAGTGAATAAGTGTTAGTATTTTCTGTAGAAGCTGAGATGGTCAATTCACTGCCCATTACTTCATGGGAAAAAAGCTTGCCTGCACTCTCTTCCTACAAATACATACTTTTAAATGTCTCTATTAATAAAACTTTTCCCCATCTTTGCCAGTGTTGTGGGTTCTTCAGAATTCTTAGTCATATTTCACAGGTGTATTTTAGATGCAGAGGCAAGGCAAACATTAACTATATGGATGATATACACCAGGTGCCATTAAGTGACGCGTGGATAGGAGCAACAACACCACCACCAGCCAGCAACTCAGACACAAAACTGATGTGTCATGACATGAAGTGCTGTATAAAACAGCACACAGTGTCACGTGAAGTAATGGGACACAGGCATTTTTAAAAGCCACATTAAGCAGGAAGCTTTTCACTCCAAGTTTCTCCCGCCAGTTGTTGACTGCATGTAATTTACAAAAGTGTATTTATCAGATCAAATGAATAATAATAACAAAAGGACTGCTGAAACGTGGGTCTTCTCCAGCTCTTGAGGTATTTTTTGTTATGCCCTTTTGTTGGGCTCATGTAACTGAAGAGTCTGTTCAAAAAAAAAAAAACATGACAGAGGCCCTCAATATTATTTTCTTTTCCATCATTAAACCTTGTAGTTTGCTTCCTTACCATTAAGGACTACATGGCAACACAAAGGAGAGTACCATTAAGAAGACTGTTTAAATTCCAACCTACTGTGAGATTAATAAACCACAGAAGTCTGACATTACTGAAGATCCAGAGCATTAATTCCTTCAGGCAGAGCTTTAAAAGATATATACCATAAAGTTATAGACAAAATACTTCATTTTATTTGAGGGAAAGGAGTGGCATCAATGGCTGACTTCAGAAGTACCTGTATTTCATTAAATGCTACCCCACCTGTACAATGTAATTTTTTTTTTCTTATTTTAAAATAATTATGAGAGAAATTATTACTGAAAGAACACACTATGTTCAAGTCCCCAGATTTAGGATTTGCAGAGTATCACGACCGCTCCCACAGGTTTGCCAGCATGCCGACTGCGTCCCAACATACTGCTGCGCTGTCCCCAAGCACCTCCCGCATCACCACAACCCAGCTATCCCAACTGCTCTCAGCCCCTTGTCCACAGCATCTGTGTCCTTCAACGTTTGCTACAAATTTTGCTTCCATACCCCATACGGATAATTGCTGCCCAGTGTAATTAATTTCCTAGGCTTCTCTGGGAATCCATCCTATCATTTGGCAAGGAATGCAGCTCTCCATCTGACTCCTATCATGAATTGAGATCATAGTTAAGGAAAAAGAGTTTATGCTTTCCTGCAGAATATTTTGAAATATGAAAGCAAAACACCACTGTTGGCATTCTTTATATAAACAGTCACTATATACATCTGTGAAACAGGATTAAATGTAATCGCCATTACGAGTTATAAGAATCAGTGCATGATAAAGTATCAATTCAACAGTAAAAAATTCTACAGTCACAATCCTTTCAACCACCGGGGTCCTCACTGCGAACTGAACAACATCTGGTGCAATTTCACAACATTAGTCTTCTTCACATACCCACCAGAGTCCAGGGCTGAGTCTACGAGGACAAAAGCACAGAATAGATGCATACCTTTCACTTCTAGCCTCAGACTCCAGACATGAAGGCATGCATTGTATGCACTAGAGATGCACTATCACTTGCACAACACCCAGAGATACGAAAGCAACCTGTTTAAGCTAAGTTTAATTCATTCCCTTCTAGGAAAACCTGCACCAGGAGTAACAGCTAGACCGGTATCAAGACAGAGAACATCACACTGCTGCGGTAACATCAGTTCAGCTAAAAAGGTGTGACTTTATAAAGCATGTGATGCCTTCGAAGGACAAAATGTCAACTGGAAAATTCTGGACAGATGCACAGGTAGCATTACATTCTTTACAGACATGCAAATTAGCTTACTGAACATGTAATCTGTCCATATTTGTAAAATACGTATTTGTAAATAAATTTCACACAATCTTAAATTGTAGCAATATTTCCTGGCCAGATGAGGAGGAGCTGAGAGACAGAGCTGGGAAAGTGAAGCTGGACAAATGGGCACTTAAGTAACTGCATACGGGTTTCTAGTACCTAAGGCCACTAAACCTGGGTTTTAAATGTGAAACGCGGTTGAGTAGCAGCAACAGTTACAGTTACCATGAATCTGAGTAGGCAGCGGTGAGAGCAAGGGCTTGACACAAACTATGTTTGTGATCAGCAATGCGATCTGGTGACAAAACCATATGGCATACAGCCATAAAGGTGAAAACACATAGCTTACATCTCTGCCCGGCATACCTTCAAACAAGATGACTGTGAACAGGAACTGGGGCCCATGGGATCACGGGAGGTATGAAAAACTAGTCAACAGGAAAAAAAAGCTAATTCTCATCTTTAGTAAGGTTTTACCATCTGGAGGTAATGATCCAGCTACATACTTGCAGTGAGAAGACAGCTTGAAAAGAGACATGTTAGAAGTGGCTATCAAGAGCTCAGTGATATATTACAGAGCTTAGGACTTCCCATTCACTTTTGCTCGGCTATAGTAAGTGCTATCAATTGCACATGGCAGCGTGCACTACTATTCAATGAAGCAATATGAAACTGCCTGGCAATATCTTTTTTTTTTTTTTTTTCATTTATAGAATTCTGCAGTACTACAAAATACTGAGACAACCTAAGAATGCAGCATAATATATGATCCAAATAAAAATCTAAGAGCAATAAAATGCTTCAATAAGAAAATGAAGCTTCTTCCCCAGTCATGGTTTTGGCAGAGGAAAAAGTAATGGCTTATTTATCTTGTCTGATGTTAATCTCTGTTGATATTCCCTAAGGTCAAATATATCCACATGAGCTTATGTTTTTATATGAAAGAATGATTACTACACAGGAGATGATTTTTCACATTAGTTTCAGAAGTGGGGGGAGGCCGATTTTGATTCTCAATCACTCAAGCAGATCTTCAACAGTTTCCACTGCATTGCATTTATTGAACAAAAGCAGCACTTACACCAAGGAACTATCCATGTGTAGACATATGAATGCCTGGCATCTAAAAAGGCAGAAGCTATTCTTCACAAGATGTATCTTATCATACACAACTTCTGAATTCAAGATATATAAACTTGGAAATACTAATTTTATGTTAGATGTTGTTCATAAATCAGAACAACACACACACTTTTCCCAGAGATTCCATCTACTTACATTGTTCACCATCATTTTGGCTTTGAATATATTGCCCTGCTCAGAAATAAACCCAAATAATTCTGAGGAAAGGACAAGATTTTTCTGTGGAGCTCTGTTAGGTTATACAGCTGATCATTTCAAATGACTGGAAATGAAATGTTGGATTTCCACAAAACTCCTTCCTCAATGTTTTTCTGATGGTCTGAGCAACCCTAGAGCAAATGCCCAATATCCTCACACAAGCAGGTAAAAAAGCTATAGGCACTGCATCAGAAGAACCAGCTTCCATTGGCTGAACAGAGGGCACTAAAAAGCATCTGAAGGCAGTGTTATCTTTTTCCAAGATAACACTTAATAGGCTTCTTATACCATGTAAAATTCCTATGCAAAAGTGTTGAGGGTTTAGTATTTCCCTATGTTGGCAAATGACTTCTCTGCTCCTCAGATCTTGCACACTACTGCATACTATCAGGAACAAAATGTTTCAAAGGGAGTATTTTAACACAATTGTCTTCTTGCATGGTGATATAAACTGAGAGGGTTTTTTTTTTTCTTTAATGTGTTTATAATAAAATGCTCACAACAGTGAGAAAATTGAGATTTAAAGTAATATTGTTGGGCTTCAAACAGCATGATTTCCCTGGAAGAAGCTGAAAAAAAAAAAAAAAGAAACTTAAAGTCACTTCTGAAATTTCCTTTTATTTGAAGAACAAAATGAGCAACAGTTCAAGTCTGAATGAGGCAGAGACAAATTTTAAGTGCCGTGAATATGAACACCGTATTTCAGAGAAGATTTTGATCTACACTGACTAAGAGAGACTTCAGGATTTTGATGTAATAGAATTTTTAAAAGTGAAGAACTTGATTTCATGAAGTTGTCACTGCAAATCTCTTTTTTTTTTTGATACAAAAGTTAACTGTTTCCACTCTAATAGGGAATACACATGCACCTTCCTGACCTGACTCAGCATTTCTGTGGTTCTCTTCCAAATGGCAGCACAAAAACATAAGCTAGGGGAAGACTTTTGTAGACAGCTGTGGTATCATCAGTTCATGCAGGGCAAACAAATACGTTTAAGCCAGAATTCAGTAGGTAGATAAAGAGAAGATTCAGCAGCTAGATAAGAGTCTACTTTCACTGATTTACCTTTTTAAAAAGGTCCTCATCTTCTGGTTTCAGCCTGGTAGACTTTAAGGCTCCGACTGACACCTCCCTCACTCCCAGACAGTCTCAGTGCAGTGCCAAAACACAATGAACAGGGTTTAGAGCCTGCAAAGGTGACACTTGCCTGGGAAAGCTTCTGTACAAGGTGTAGAGCTACCACCCAATTCAACTAGAATACCGGGAATAACTTCTTCACTTTTTCAAAATGTGATTTGGAACCTTTATCCATCAGAAGTGGTTAAGATTCAGATTAAACATCTCCATCTGGAAGAAGTAAGATCTTAAGTATCTAATAACTAATACTTAGTTAGAACTCCATTACCGTGAAAGATTTCAGTCTTCCTTAGTGAAATCACTACGGGTAGCAAATGGATTTATAAGTATGATTAATATCCAAAGAGAATTTTAAATGTGTATGTAATGAAGGGCAGAAAAGGCAAGAGATCACCAAATTTCTTTTTGGTGGTTAAAGCGGTACAAGACATTTTTTCATTCTACAATCCTGACCTCAAAAGGAAGAAATAGTTTAAATTATTCAAAATGAAGAGGGAGTCCACACTTTACAAGGACGCAACCTTCACGGGTTTGAATTACAGATTTGTCCTTTGTATCTACCCACTGAATAGATGAAAAATTCTGTCTAGTTCTGTTGCAAATAAGAATGCTTTTATCTTTAATTTCTGATTTTCTTTCAGTTTTCAGTACTTATTTTCCTAAAGTTTTTTAAATATTGCCATGCAAAGTACTTCTATTTACATTTCACAAACATGTATCATCCCAGTTTGCTTTAGTGAATGAAAGAACACTGGATAAAAGAGCACAAGCTTGCCACAGAGAAGTATGCACAGGATTAAGTTTCAATGGACCAGTCATTTGCTTAAATTTGAATAAGCATGCAGATCTTCCTAGCACTGTAGTTGAATTTTTAAAATATATTAACTTCATTATGAGACTTTCAGACTTCAGATAAAAGTATATTTATGGTAAGTTACATTTTCTGCAAAACTCACACATCAAAATCTGTGACTTTCAGGCGTGGGAATAATACAGAAGAGAATTTTCCAATCTTTTCCTTCAATATCTACTTTTTCTCATTTTTCAGTGGAGGATTTTAGCATCAAAGCTGTATGAATCCAACTGGCTCCCACCAACTTCGTTGACTTTGCAATGTTCTAAAATATATAGCCATAGTATTTTAGAAAAAAAAAGAAAAAAGCAACACATGAACAATAAAAAACAATTTCCAATATGGGAGTCAAAAATTAATGACTATTGGATTCCAGAAGGTACAATTCATACATGCTAAAGGCTCCCACTTTACAAGCACACATATGAATAAGGACACGTTCTCTACTAGTTTTGGGAAGTCAGAGCAGAAGCATTAATCTCAGGCAGTACAAATTTACTTGGCAAAAATTCATAATACAGCTGAAAATGCTATCCAGCATTTTATCATTAAATAAAGTGGCCTTTTAATGTCAGGAAATTAAAGTCTACAAAGTGAATCTCAACTGTTAAACTGCTTTACCACTGTATTTGCATTAATAAAAGAAATGGGGCAACTGCAATTAGTATTTTGAAGACAGTATGCCACATTCTATCCTTATCTAGCTACGTAACTCATGGCTTAAAGTTCCTACTTTCAGCTACCTTAATTCATCACTATCTGGAAGAAGCACCAACCTTAGGATAGTTATGATCTTCAATCAAAATTTCCCTGCAGATTTTGGCTGACTCGAGGTTTTTGGTTTGCCTTTTTTTTAATTTATTTTTTTGCTTTAACAGATGGATAAAGCCATTGCAAACTGAATTTTAAAAAATACAGCCTTTGACCAATATGTGATGCGATGCGCTCATATAGCCACCAATATGCATCCAAGGTGACAGATCTTTAGAACAGACATGAATTTTTCATAGGTATGCTTGAATGAACAAGTTTATCCCTGCGTCATCGATATACGATGGGATTCATAACCCCAGGAAACTTGAGGAGTAGATGGCAAGACAGCAAACCTGCTTTCTGCTCATCAGCATTCATAGCACAGACAGGGCTGAAGGGCATTTCTCCAGCAGCACTCCTGATCACAAAACACATACATCTGTTAGAAAAGTGTCCTAATGTAAGCAACTGCAGATTCAAGATTAGATGCCTCACAAAACATAGCAGCTCTACCAAAATGGTCTACAGCTAACCCCTCTTGTAACAAATGACTGAACGAAGACTAGTGTGTGCTCTTCCACTGGCTATCAAGCATGAAGATTTACACAACACTTTAGTCAGTGCACTAGATACAGAACATCAAGTTCCTTCCCCCAATATCAATGAAGAATCTATAGCAAGAGGGCTACAAGATAGAAGAAAAAAAATAAGATCATACATAATAAAAGCACATCAAACATTGAATAACTGTAGAAACCAAAAAAAGAACTGTTAAAAATAATTACCGAATCACAGAATTTTCTGGATTGGAAAAGACCTTTAAGATCATCTAGTCCAATAATTAACCCAACACTGACAAGACCTCCAATAAACCATATTCCTCAGCACTACATCTACACAACAAATACCTTCAGGGATGAGGACTCCACCGCTTCCCTGGGCAGCCTGTTTCAGTGCCTGATAACCCATTCAGTAAAGAAATTCTTCCTAATATCCAATCTAATCTTCCCTTGGTGTAACTTAAGGCCATTTCCTTTTTGTTCTATCACTCGTTACTTGCTTGAACAAACTGCCCGCCACCTCTCTACACCCTCCTTTCAGGTAGTTGTAGAGCAGGATGTCTCCCATGAGCCTTCTTTTCGCCAGGTTAAACAACCCCAACTCTCTCAGCTGCTCCTCATACAACTTCTGCTCTAGACCCTTTCACCAGCTTTGTTGCCCTTCTTTGGATACATTCTATCACCTCAGTGTCCTTCTTGCAGTGAGGGGCCCAAAACTGATCACAGTGCTCGAGATGCAGCTTCACCAGCGCCAAGTACAGGATTAAGTCTGCTTTCATTTCCAGGTAGCTAGTTGGCAGTTTTAACTATTTGCTTATGCCAGCAGTGATATGCAAACATACTCCAATCAATTTAGGCAGAATTCTATTCAAGCTAAAATACTCAATTTTTCAGTAAAACTAACAAATGACCAACAAAATACTAGCGTTAACTGTTATTTCTAGGGTTCAAGAAGGTTACTCAGCATCTATTTTAGGTTTCTTGTCATGGCGTTGTATTGAACCTCTTGACACCTACAAGCACAGTTGCATTCACTAATTCTTCGAGAAATATCTGCAGCTTGACTGTTATGAGACAAGACACCTCTGAGGACAAGCAATGGAACTGCCTTGGACAGCCTGATTTATTGGCAAGGTACGCAGGAATCCAGTGCAGATGGCACAGGCATCCCATTTCTCATGAAGTATTTCTCCCCACTGTCCCCAGTGAAAATGCAGTAAACAAGTAGATGAAATTCTTTCTGCACTATCAGGAGTTCCCTAAGCCTGTGTCATTATTCTGATTTTATCTTGGTGTAAAGAAAACATAGGCAACAAACCTGAGCCTTATGAAGGCTCACGTACAGTCAGTTACAGGCCCATGAAGATACACTGCTTGCACACAGTTACACAGATTAGAAGCTCTGCCTGCCTCCAACAGCTATTGGTTTGAGGCTGACCACAGGGAAGTAAACTCAGTTATAATCTCTGCTCTTAGTTTTGACTATTTACTGCTGACTTTATTTCACTATATATAAGGAGAAGATATTTGGAAAATATTTTGAAGTGTTCAGGCTCGAAGGAAAATCAGTTCAGAATTCAGGAATACTGCTTCCTTCACCTAAATCAGGCTAACTTGAAGCAAACTGCAGCATAAAAAAGTAGCTCATACAAGCACATGCATGAAAGTCAAAACTATCTATCTTTAAGACAAGATTAAAAAAAAAAAAAAATAATTTGCTGGTCCTATAAGAATTACTCTCCCAGACTTTCCCAAGAAGTATGCTTCCTCCATTGCCAGTGCTAGCAAGAATAGTGCACTAACGTAAGATTTCTGAACCATCCGTTTTGCCCCTTACTTTGCAAAGGCCATTTAACAAAACAGGTAAATGTGGCAATTCAGGCCAATGGCACCTGTAAGAATAAGGGCTGCAAGGCAGCTTTTTGCTTCATCGAAAAGCAACCCATCATTTTATGACACACTGACTGACCAAAATCACTGGAGTACCACTAACCCCATTTATGAAGCCTTAGTGATGGCTAACTTGAGTTAGCTTCCTCCAAACCAAGTGAGGAAAGCAATGGGTAACAACATACACATTATCTTTTCTTGTCTAAAACTAGACTTCTGGTCTGTCTTTTTATTACTTTTTGTGACATGTTTTGAAGTTGGCTCTGAAGCAGCTGTCAACAAGCAATGAAGAACAGCCTTTGCTCTCTGTCAGCGGTACAAAAGGTATTCTCCTGCCAGAGGAAGGACATCAGTGCCCATTGCTCCCAGGTGTGGACAGACCATGGCAGGGCCGGGCTGAGCAGCGCCTGTAATCGCCCCTCCATTCCCCAAACACAAGCAGGGCTCAAAGAAGGAAACATTTCAAACATTTTGCTGAGCCCTAAACTCAGTTCAGTTCTGTTCACAATTTGTCTGCAGGCAGCACAACGTATTTGTCTCAATTCCCATTAAAGGCAGTTTCATTAGCTTTCCAATACGGCGTTGAGCAGGCTCAGAACATAATGACACAGCCCACAATAACCACAGCAGCTGTATGTCTGGAGCGTATGGCCTCTGCAGCCGCCTTCGGAGAGAATTCTGCAGAGCAGTGCTAACAGAGATCAGCACAGAACCATCTGTAACGCAAGTTCTTAGCTTCACATTCGCCAAACCCTCCTCCTTTGTGGAGGGGTGTGTCAAGGTCCACGGATATTTGGGAAGCTGAGAAGGCCACTGAGCTCAAGATTACCCAGCATCATCTCACCCCAGTACTTTTCCATTCATTTGCTCCTGGCAGCAATTGGGAGTTAGATTGAGAAATTTAAAGTTATTAGATGATCTAAACAAATGAATGTGGGTGAAAAACAATTGTAAAGAGAGGTGTTCTCTTTCCGCAGAATGCAGAATCCAGAAAATTTCAGTTTACAATGCTGTGGGTGCAAGATAGAAAACAATTCCTCAGTTCTTAAAGCTGACTGGTAAGAGAACAGGAACTGCACACACAGGCACAACAAAGGTCCCAAACAAGCAGAAATGAGTCTAAATCTAGAGGCTTTCCTCTCACACGATTGCACACACCTATGTCGGTTAGTCCTGGGTCACTCAATAACGATACAGAAGCATTTTCCACAATACAGAGCCTTTCATTTTCTCATATACAACTGTGAAAAATGCTGTGTATCAATCTCATAAGAAATACAACATCCAAACAAAAAAGACTGAAGTATACCTCCAGAGTGCCCCTAAACATGCGCTTCTTAACAAACAGTACTCCTCCTTCCATCCTAGAAGTAACCAAGCTGTACGGTACTTCGCACTGAAAGGCAGGCACACTCACACTTTACAAGTAAGCACAGAAAATTAGATGACATACGTAGCAGAGTTTACCTAACCGCTGGGTGGTTCTCCAATGTCAACGCATTCTCATCTTTGGAGTTTGAAAGAGATACACAGAAATAACACAGTATTGTTTAATACATAATTAAATATTAGTCAACAGTGTATTTTCCAGACAGTTTACTGCTTTTACAAGAAAACAAAGCACCTTCTCCTTTTAAAACTCATATAATTGAAGTAAGTGTGCTAATCGGCTTCAGCTACATTTTTCTTGATTTTAAATTTCAGACATTCCAAACTCTTGCAGGTTGTGCCAGTTTCACTACAGGACTGATAATTAAGCTTTTAAAACTTTCTCAATAGATATATAAATCTCAGATTTAGATCAAGTATAAAAGACCCTAAATGCTTTTATTTAATATTTGTTCTACTGCAAACTTGATGTATAAGGGCTCCCTCATCTGCCATTCCTTCTTTTAACAAATACAAAAATTGAGGTGCAGGTTATAAAGTTTAGAGACAAAAAATTAACAAAAATAATGTTAACACCTGGCTTAGCAATATTATTAAGTGTAATATGCATAGAGTGACTGTGCAATCCCACTTGAAAGCACTTAAGCTTTAGTGAAATGCAGAACTGATCTTTTTCCCTACTTGCTCCTCCTCTAGTTTGTGCATTCATTATTTCTAGGTTAAGACAATAAAAAGGAAAGTATGCCAAAGAAATTGTAAAGCTATAGTACAGATGTCCTGGTCTAAGTAAGATTTGTGAGATAGGATTAGATCTCTTGTAAATGGCCCCAGAAATAAAATAACTCACCCACATTTGCTCTTTCATTCACTAATCCTCTTTGCAAAGCATTTTTTTGCTACACAATTCAAAAATCTCTTAACTCCAAAAATTAGTGGCAGAAAAACAAGGAGAACGCAGTAAGAGGGAACACAAGACCAGTGACAGATTGTAGATAGATATTTAAAAGCTTTTGCTTCAAACATTTCACATTATTTAGTCTTTTCATTGGAAAGCTTTCATAGCTTCGACTCAGAAGAACGTAACTTCTCTTGTAAACACAGTGGTTTGTAATGCTGAAAAACCTTTCTTTAACTGTTCCCATAGTAACCAAAACCATTCTATTATATGTATTTAATTGTTGCCTTTTCAAGTATAATCTATTATTGTAGCTAGAGTCAGCATGTTCTATTGCCATCTACATTATGGATTCTCTGAAGTCTAACAAACATTTACGATAAATTCTGAATTATTGAAAACAAACTTGAATGTAAAGCATTTAGTGAATTTTATTTTGTAGTATCACATAAAAAACCCACTAATCAAGAATAAGTATGTAAATAACACAAAGCTGGAAGCAGTAAATATTTTTTTGAACAGGGATTTCAGTCATTTCAACTTTAAATATGAGGGTAAACAAGCCTTACTAGAGCTCCTATGAAAATTCCCTGTCTGAACAGGGATATAACTCCTTCTGAACTATGGCTCAGATTTATGATTCACTCCTGTAACTACCTGAATTCCAAGTTCTCTAAAGGTATTCCTGGTTTTAGGTGACATCTTTAAAAAACAGTAATTTCTGTGAGAATTAAGAAAGAGTAGTTACTTGCCTACTCAAGCTTTCTTAAATAAAACAATCTGGTTTGTATCAGCACTGTATCCCCTGAATTTTGACAGCAGTGTATAATTTTAAACTGCAGTACAGTTGAAGAGTCATAGAATCATAGAATGTTCTAGACTGGAAGGGACCTCTAGAGGTCATCTGGTCCAACCACCCTACACAAGTAGGGACATCTCTACCCAGGGCAGGTTGCTCAGAGCCCCATCAAGACTGACCTTGAATGACTCCAGAGATGGGGCCTCCACCAGCTCCCTGGGCAGCCCATTCCAGTGGTCTATCACCCTCAGATTAAAGAACTTTTTTTTCTAATATCCAGTCTAAACCTCTCCTTTCCCAACTTAAAGCCATTGCTCCTTGTCCTGTCGTTACAAACCCTTTTGAATAGACCTTCCCCCGCCTTCATGTAGGCCCCCTTCAGGTACTGTAAGGTCACTATAAAGGTCCCAAGAGGACAGACCTTGAAAACAATCAGAGTTATTTATTATTACACATGATACATACATTACTCCATTTCAGGTCCATCTGATATTCAAGTAAAATAGATTTTGTATGCTATTTTTATGTATATTTGCTCCCATAATGCCAGCACAGGTTTTATGAAGTATATGGTAATCCTACTTCTGAACACTTGTGCTTTCTCTCTAACACATAAATGCTATTTTCTAGCTCCTCCACTAGTTATTCCAAATAGAGTGCACTGTTCCTTGGACAAGAAAATGAGGAGGCTTTTATTTACCGGTACAGGTAAATGGCACAGTTTGGAATGCTGTAACAAACTGTCAGAACTGACAATAAATAATCAATGTAGGAATGTTTATCTAGACCACATCTTTGAAAGTGTTTATCTAGAACACTTCAATTTTTCCAGTCAAAAATATAAATCACTTCTACTTAATCAGGTCCAGATAAGGAATAGAAAAGTAAGATTATATTGATAGATGAAGATTAAAATAGGATTACAAAAATAAGGCTCAGAATACATCCCCATTAATAGGGGGCTATTACAAGACAAAATAACTTGGCATCACCTTACCACTTAGTTCATCTGTCAAAAAGGACTTCTGTTTCTCCTAGTCTACCTTTAAACTATGCACATGAGACATTTAGATTGATGTCATCAAAATCACAACAAGTATTCTTTAAAATAAAAAAATGCTTTTCATTCTTGGTTCTCATAACATTTATTCCAGGTTGTTTTGGAGCTCTGATTTGAGGTCTCTGTCACCTCTGCGCCTACTGTTTCCAAGAGAGATGAGTCCTTTCCAAGTCAGTATTCTTCCACAGTAGTAACCCGGGGATTCCTAAACATGTATATGAAGAAAGATATTGTACAAAGGATGTAATAAAAAGGTTAACTGGAAGTGGACTGGAATGGACCTGAAAAAAAATCAGTATTTAAAAGTTTGAATAAAGGGCTGGGGGTGGAGGAGTAGTCTGGTACAGCCATTAGATGAACATTATACCTTATAGACTTTCTGTACAAGCAGACAGAGTTTTACCAAGAGTATAGTTTATAAGCATGACTAATTAAAACATGGAAGGGTTTACCTCAAAGCTACCCCACTTTTTCCACTGCCTGTTCTTCCCTTCATTTTTTTCCCCCAATAGCTCACTCCCAGTCATCTCCTCTCCATGCTTCCCTCTGAAAATCCCCCTGGAATTTGAGGAGTTCACTGAACATATAAAATAGCTGATCTCGGAGCAAAAAAGGAGAGACCTGCAGGTTGTAGCCTACATAATATTTGGATGCCTCTGAAAAAGCTACCTCTCAGTTAATAGTGCAAGCACCGGCCTTTTTCTTTCCCAGCTTCTCTTTTTTTGAAGACATTTATTCAAGCTGTACACAAGCTGATGTTGTGGGCTGCTGCGATGGAAGCTCTAAATCTAGATTATTAATAGGTTGATATATTTGCCACACAGGCTGATATGTATTTAATCAATCTAACAGCGGCAAATACTTTTCAAGTGCAGGTATGGCACAGGAAAAGAAAAACAAAAAATAGTCTTCCCTCACAAACATCAGTGAGCTTTTTACATGGAGACTAGTGCAGCTCCTACTGATAAGAAGCAGCTTGGCCAGTCGATCCCCTTAGTATAACAAGACTTAAGCCTGCTCCTGGAGAACAGAAGGAAGAACTTCTATTTGTACTTACTTCAGAACTACACCAATAATTTTTGCAGCATTCAGCTCTTTTAAATCCACTGTTGCCTGGTGCAATATTTTGTTTTACAACTTAACTGCAAATTTGCGTCTCAATCCAACTGCATTAATGCTGCAAGTGTCCTAGTGTGATGATGTAGTGTCCTTTCACTGTTAGTTCCTCTGCTTCCTACATCCTCCTTTCACAGTTTGCCTACTATTCAATGTTGTATGTGTATAATATTTCCCCTATTGTGGCCAACACAGACACTGTGTTGAGGAGAAAAAGCCAGGAGGACAAAGAGGAGAAAAAGAAAGAGCAATAGTACCAATTCTCCTTTCTAGCTCTGGCCTCCCGCCTCCGCTATCAGTAAATCCATGCAAGTAAATCACAACGTATTCAATGCTCAACGTAAACATACCTTTTGACTGGTTACTAAAATCCCTGCTCCCAGGGCTATTCATAAGTAGATTGGAAATGTATGTACAAGACTAAGAAGGATATTACCTCTGTATCTGCATCACATCCAGGAAAACATAAATAAGAACAAAACAA
This sequence comes from Ceryle rudis, assembly GCA_033439905.1. NCBI lineage: Eukaryota > Metazoa > Chordata > Aves > Coraciiformes > Cerylidae > Ceryle > Ceryle rudis. The sequence continues at coordinate 15,860 of JAAGNO010023328.1, read as the reverse complement.
CCTGGAGATGGAAGTGGGGGTAAGGAGATTATTCTTAACATTATTTCTGTCCCTTCTCCAATATATCTTTTTTATGCTGCAAAATAGAGCGAATCTTGCTCTTAGAAATACGAATATTTCAATTACACATAGTTCTGGAGCCTCTCTTCCCATTTAGCTTTACAAACTAAAAAGTGAAATCCCACTGATGGCATGTGAAACACAGCATGCAGGTCTGTATATTTTTTTCACATAATTAATTCCCCGTAGGATGCAGGTAATATCTCAACTTGAAGCCCCATGAAGCACTTGCTGTATTTTTCAGCAGTGAGCTTAGTTTACTCCAGCAGTATTCCTATTTAAGTCACAATAACATGACACAGAGTAATGTATTTTCTAACAAAGTTAACTCTAACGCAGCCATGGCACAGGATAATGGTTTTTAGGAATGTTCTGCAAAATACATGGTTAAGAAAAACCCTCAATAAATCAATTAACAGCACCATCACAACACTATTGTTTTCCACCAATCAGATGCCACAGAATACCTGGTGATGTTTTCACCGGAAGCGTACAATGAACTATGGAACAGAACAGCACAGTCCAATAGCTACACCACACAGTCATAAATGCAAATCCACATCATTTTTCCCTGACATTCCTCCTTTCTCCCACCTTCCAGTGACAGAAAATTACCAAGAAATGGCTGTTCTTTGTTATGCTTCAGAGATACTATTAAATTACTGGGAAGCAAATACCTCTCTATGTATTTGATCTGTTTTTTTCTAGTTTTAATCTACAGTGCATTTGTCTAACCAAATTAAGCGTTTCACAGTCCTAGCATTACATGTTCAGGCATATTTCCTTCATATTTGTTTTTCATTTTATGATGCTTTAATTGTTCCAAGTAATAACATAGTTGATTAATTTTTATATTTGAGCTGCAATTACGCTTTGAAATCTAATTTGTAAGAACTGAGGTTTTACTTTAATACAAATGCCACAGACTTCTAAATTACAAAACAAATTACCACCGCAGCCCTGGCCTCTTTAGTGTTCAGAGAACGCCACCTCACACTGATGTTTCTGCTGCACCAAAGTACAGACGCAAATCTGCCTTAAATTCCCTGTGAAATAACAGAAGTACAACCACTGTCTGTGGCTCAAACAGAACTTTAATTACAGTTTAGCAACAGCTGATGCTTTTACGTACCAGAAAGTGTAATTCTGTTTCTGGAGAGGTTACCCAAGAGTAAGCACTGCCACAATTTTGTGCAAGATTGAGTCGAAGTCAAGTTTAACAAATATTTTTCCCCTGGTTTTACAGCAATGTAACTTATGTTATATATAATTCTTTCAAGATTTCAAACACAGTAGCATGCAAGATAGGGGAATAAATGTGCACTTCTCTCTCCCCATTTGAATTAAATGGGCTGTATCCCAAAGCTGTGAATTCTGTAGTTTAAAAGCATTTCTTCAGGTGAACTCTCACAGCAACTAAATTCTCATTAGGCAAAACTGGTCATGGAGGTTAACAACAGGATTTAACATTGCCTTCCCAACTGCTACAGTATGCTGCAAGAACCGATTATTGAAATACACGTTTAACAACTACTATACAACGTAAGTCAAAAAGAACTAACTTTATGCTTAGACTATAATAAAAATGGCTTTTTTCATATGAGGAAAAAGACGAGACAGCAAGAACACAGTGTGTTTTGAGGTTTCATTGCGCTGCGCCAAAATCAAGTTCTTTCAGCCCCTTGAGTAAGCACCTTCTAAATAAAAAACTTCAGATCTTCTTTCATACATGAAGCTGAGGGAGTAGCAGTGCCTGTTCTGAGTGTCTATCTCGAACCTGAGTTTAGGCTGGGTGAAAAGGAAGTCTGTTTTCCACAGAGAAATTTTGATTTTAAGTCCAAGTTAAGGACTGAGTCATTTTCCACATGCCCAGTTGCAACCCTGGCTCAGAAAGCCATTATGTCTGAGTGGCTTTGCACATTCATCCCAGCAGACGATGGGTGTGCTTAGGCAGCTGCCACACAGGATAATGGGAAACATTGTGATTTTATTAGAATAATGGACCCTGTAAATGACTAATGCTACAATTTAGAACAGCAACTCTTCAGATGTGGATCTCCGGATAAAATAATTGATGTTTGATTGCCTAGGCCTGTTCCACTGGCTCAGATTCCTCGAACCTCTCAACCATCTCTGCCTGCATTGCCTGTAGTAGTCCGGCTTTTTCAAGGAACCAGGTAAGATTTTTATTTACTTTAACTACATCTCCTTTTAGCATTGCTGCAGAGGTTAAGGAGTTTTGATGTGTACATGATCATTCCTCTTTCATCAGCAATTAGATGTTGTCAGGATTGGAGGAATAAAAGGCTATTTTTTTTCCCCCATATTTTTTTCTTGAAGCTCAAAACATTTCATCAGGAAGCAGAGGTTAGAGCAAGTTTCTGAGGCCCCTGAGGACATAGACAAGCATGATTTAAGCCTACATGCTCAAAAGATATCACTAGTCTGGCTATAAAGAAAAAAAAAATAATAAAAAAACCAAGCACACCAGAAAGCAGATTAATATACTTGCTCTTACCAATAAGGTGAAAGGGGGTAGGGGGGGGGGAGAGAAAAAAAAATAAATAAATCGAGGTGGCAGCATTATTCAGCTTTCAAGCACATGCTAAAAAGTTACAGGTTTCCTTGCTTTACACTCATAAAGGATTATGAAACTCTGAAACTGCTGATAGTAGAGAGAAAAGCTAATCAAACATTTTGTCTTTTAGTGGAGAGATGGCAAAAATGCACTATGCTGTTTCAACTAACCACAAAAATTATTCTGGATTTCAGCACAATTATTTCACAGCCCATTGCCTTTCCAATCCCTTAGCATTGGAAGCCATATGACTGAAACAATTAGATGCTAACAGGATTGCAAACATTAAGTCATTGCAGTAATACCTAGATGATGGGCAATATATGGTGTTAAATTTTAAGTACAGGTAGACTGGAGGAAATGGCTTTATGACGAGATAGAAAAAAGATGCCAGTCAGGTACAGACTTAAGCCATAGATCTATACCAAGATCCCATCCCATCCAACAGTGGTGTTTTGGGGGTTTGGCAAGTCTTTTTTCTCCACCATGAGGGGGAGTCATGTTTTCATTTTCTTACAGTAATAGCTACGCAATCCAGGCCTTTATACACAAGTTCAAAGCTAAGTTTCTATATATGCAGAGAAGCAGAAAATTAAACATAAATAGTAAGGATCAATAATTTAGTTGTATTATGATTTGTCATGTTTTAAAATACTTTCCTCACGTTAAAATGAGTAGGTCCCAAGTTTGTGTTGTGATAAAGCATTATTGTTATGTTTTCTTTTTTTTAAGGCAGAAAAAAAAATTTCTTTTCATCCTCTGAAGACTCAACTCTTAAGAAGCACCCATCCTGCCTGGTATTGCAAGACAAATGTTACTGTGTATGCTGTGGTTATGATTACCATCTAATGCAAGATACCAATTTACAGTCTATTTAACTAAACAGAATTTCCTTGGAAAACCACTACCACACTTCTGAAGATGCCACCACACGTCATATCACAGCAGTAAAATAATCACTGAAAAATACTGAAATATCTCAGATGAGCATAGCATTTAGGAATCGTGTTCTTTCTAAAAATCAACTACTAACTAGAAAAAGTAGGCCAGAATGCAAGGACTATTTAATCAAAAAGAATTGCCTTATTAAGCCTGTAAAAAAGTCAATTTTTCAGAGCATAAATGCCCATTCCCTCTATATACCTCATTACCAAAAGCCTTGAGAAAAAAAGGTCGAAACGAACAAAAGAAGCAGGCCAGCCTCAGGCCAATTTCTGCTTTTGGAAGGGCCTACGTAACCACTGATGAAATAGAAAGGAGGTGTATATGCACAAGAAAGCATCTGGGCTGGTGTTGAAATTGCACTTGTAAAAGATTGTGTTATTTGAATAACTCACTGTTTAGACGCATCAGGCATTACTGGCTGTTCTTTTTTCCTTGTATCCACTGTTGTCTCTACAGGTGAAAGTACTACAGCAGCACATGAGACTATCGACTGGTAGGAATCTTCCCGGCAAACTGCAAAGATAAAAAAAAAATGTAATTCTCAGACTGAACTAAAGACTAAACTCAGTTTGTATTTTAAATGTTTAAAAGAAAAAAAGAAAAAAAAAAAATCATGTCATACTGTGATAAACAAAAATCTGTATGATCAATCATACTTCACAGTGGTAACCCGCAATGAAAACTTCAGCTTGTTTTTCACATTTCCTAGAAGGCTTGCCTGGCACTTCTTTTTGCCACAGACAGACACCCCCATCGCCACCCGCTATGCTTTACCTAGGACAAGATTTGATGCCAAGTCTGCTTGAGCTCTGTGGTGTGTATGAGCTCTAAAAGGATTCATATTTCCATTCACGACAGTAGAATATGATGCACTTCCTTTTCCTTTTCCATCGCAAACTGAAAAGGAGAGTGGAAGCTATGGATGTTTTTCACACAAACCTCCTACAATTCAAAAATTTCAGCCTCAGTAAAAAACTGATTTTCTCAAATCTGATTAGTGACTTTTTTGTCTTCAACCATTACATCTCACTTGAATCCAAAAAGGCCAAATCCAAATGGTCTAGGAGTTATATCTGATACACTGATTCATGCTTTCCATTAATACAAATTACTTATGTATTGCTGTACTAGGTGAAATGACTTAATCAATATTCAGAGCTAGAATGAGCATGTATTTCAGCTGAGCATCTGGCTCAATTAGCACTGATAAATGAATACTGAAGAGTTCCTGACCTCCAAAAAGACAAATATATTTGTTAAAATTTATACATATTCTAAATTCTAAATTCCAAGTGTCAGTAGTAATTTAGCACTTAGCAGTCACCACTCCTACACATTTGGAAGGTATGGATTTCCTTTACAGCCAATGAGTACCTTTATGAGCCAAATAAAAGCTGGAATTAACAGCTGGTTGTATTGAACAAAGCACGGTGGCTTCTTCTATTCTGTGTTTATGGTACTACCATATATAAACAAGAAGAAATGTGGTGAACTATCTTTTAAGCAGAAAGTGACATGGTATCTTGCGTGTGTAACAAACAGAACTATTTTATAGTGTACCCATGTGCATACACAGCCAGTAACAAAGCCTGTAAAACAAGGATGACTGCAACAAATTCTCAGCCATTCAAAATCAGGAAGCACCTATTTTACAGGTACATACATTTATGCAAGACTGTGGTAGCTGGGAACACTGAACTGTAGCATTTATTTATCAATGGAAAACTTGTTTCTGGAGACTTTTCTACCTTCCATCCTCCACAATCATGTGCCTCGTTCTTGCCCACAGACAAAGTGCCTTGAGCATAGCCTGTATTTGTCTTACAAGAGAAGCAAAACTGGAGTAAATCTTCATCCATAGTGCCTTGACTGGATCAAGAACAACTAAATACAGTGTTTTTCCCTGAGCACTCAAATTCTATTCAGCTTGAATTCAGTGGACATCAACAAGACACACTGCATGCCCAACAAACACCCTGGAGTGATTGGTCTGGTCTTTTAAGGCAGCAAAAGAACAGATTTTTATGGAACAGGTCAGTACAGGGTTGGATGTTTCTACAGAGGTCAGAAAAGTGCAAAGGTCTTTTTGCTGTGAACAATTCTCAGCCATTCAGCAAGCAGGAGAAATGAACAGAGAACAGGCAGATTCTGGCAGGGAAAAAAACCAAACCAAAACAAAACAAAAATTTGTGGAGTGCATGTAATTATGTTTAATGAATTTGATGTTCTCCAGCACTGCTTTTATTTTTAAATATGCATGTTGTGCTAAGTAACTAAGACACAGAAGATGGCCAGTACTGAAACCTTACCTTCATTTTTCTTTGGAAATAGTGCTACTCAAAACTTTGTCACTATCATAGACACCCATCTCCAAAACATGGTCATACCAAAAGAGAAATGCTACTTTGCCTACGGGTATGCAAGTAGGATTTATATGATAGCTTCATGCATAACTAATTACGGACAGCACTAATGCAAAAATACATTGAAGGGGAGAAACTATATAAGAAAAAAAGAATTTAGTGATTTTTATCTTGCTATGTTTCACAAAACCAGCAGACCATTTATTAGCAAGGTGCTATTTGGTAGGCACCACATAACGTACAAAATAGTTTCTTCACATTACAACCAGTGACTGAATATGTGCGAATAAGAACATTTATGTCTATTTGACTCTTGATTTACAGTCAAAGAATTGTAAAAAGATAGGTTTGTCAAAGGGTGACACTGATATTCAGTACCTGAATCTTAACCTAAAGGCTGATAAAAAAAAAAAAAAAAAAGAGAATGCAGAATGAGGTGAATACTTTTTTTTCTTTAAAAGACCCATGATACCACTTGAATATCTACTTACTAGTTTAGAATTGTAGAAGGTCTAGTGACTATGGAAGCATCACAGGGTAGGATTTTCCCTAGGTCAGCCACTGTCCATCAGGGCAGTTACAAAGAAAGATAAACTAGGAAATCGAAGTAACAAAGATGACACGGCTAGTCTTCTACCTTTTACAGAAATTTCACGAAGGAATAAAACTGTGAAATTGCTTTTGTTTAATAATTACTCTTACATAGGAGTTGTATAATCCCCTAATTTACAGCTAAAACGAACTCAGTAGTCATTCAGTGATCTAAGCTCATGGAACTTACTATCCTCCCATTCTAGACAGCAGTACTCTTTGGCTTTAGAGAACCACTACTATTATTCCTCCTTTTTCTCTCAAGTCTCAGTGCACGCAGTCATAAGCCATTAGGGGACAGTATAATTAAGTAAAATATCATGAAATAGTGACAGCACAGCAGCAAGTAATTTCCACCTACTGCAGTGTATTCTCTCATTATCCCTTCATAACTTCCATTAAAATAATGAGAATCTGCTTGAATGTGGACTCCCAACTTTAACATTGATGGGGATGGGTTTTATGCAAGGAAACCTTCAATTCTTCAATTCAAACTTCTCCTAAGTGCAGCTTCTTCTCTAAATATTCCTTTTTTTAGCTACAAGTGGCTTACATTACCCCCCAAAAAGCCCATTAGAAATGTCCACATACCATATTCTTCATGAATCCAAATCTCTTAGAACCTCAAAATATTACAAGCCTCAGAATATCAATTACACTAAGAGATTACCACTTTTTTCCATAAATCTTCACGTGTCCAACTTCCACTTTGATGGACGGCGAGAACTTTAAAAATTAAACCTTACCACACAGATGAGCAAGAAAAACAGAGAAAAGCAGAATTAGAAATCATCTGGTTGGCTCCTTCTCCAGCTGCTTCAGGGATTTCTCTTCCACACACTCTCTGCTGTATTATATTCCCAGCACATTTCTGGGAAGCCGAGTCCCCCCAGAACAAGATGCAGCGATGACAAAACCTCTCCCAGCTGCTTACAGAGTATTTCAGTAGTCTCATTGTCCCGACAGAGCAGTCTGTAACAAACTCCCACCACAGTATCTGCCTTGCTGGCCTTCCCCGATTCTTACCCATAAACACTCAACAGCATCATCTCCATGGTTCAACCGTGGACATTCACATCCCTCCCTGACACCACCTCACCTTTCTCTCCTGACCCTTCCAAAAAGCTGGCAGCCACCAACTGCAGCACACCAGTCATGTGAACTGTCCCACCGCATTTCTTCAATGGCAGCTCTATCAGTTTTCTCGCTGCCGGGGGGCCACCAGCTCCTCTACGTGCATTATTGTAGATACCCTGCAGCTGGGCTAACGGTCCTGCCCTTGGAGGGAGAAGCCCCAATTCCCCCCCACTGGTTCTCAGGTGCCTCCATAAAGACTCGCTTATCAGTGCTTATGTCTTTGCTGCTGCACAGAACACCATCCCCCACCTGCAGACAGCGAGACCTCACCCCCGCGGCCCCACAGGTGCTGCCAGGCTGCTCCCAGCTCCTCTCTGGCAAGCCCAGTTTTGTCCGTCTCCCCTCCCGTCCGGCCTAAAGACCTTTCACTGAGCCCCGCTGGCTCTTGCCCCAGGATCCTTCTCCCCTCTTGAGAAAGGCATTCCCCATCTGTTGCCAGCAGGCCTGGGGTCTTGTAAAGCAGCCTGTGGTCAAAAAACCACAAAATTCCAGTGGCAGCCCCAGCCTCTGAGCCACCAGTTAA